>VDFB02280487.1:0-14193 GCA_007258455.2 Sequoia sempervirens | reverse complement strand
CCAAATAACAAAGATCAATCTACTAGTGAAGATGTGCCTATAAATATATAAAAGAGTGATGAGAAGAAGTCTGAGAAGAAGGATGTGGAGACACCAGTTAATACTGGTGACAAGGAAAAGGATATAGAGGACAATACCAAGATTAATAGAGAATCTTTTGGTATCTCTAGAGATTCATTAAAGAACTTGTTAAGTATGCAATTATAGTTTCAACTAGTAGTATCTGCCTAGTTATTGCAACTTCCAATTCAACAAGGACAAGTTGACATGGGATATAATCTCTCCACTACACAAGCTTCAACTAGGTGATGTGTTTCATGCCTCAGCTTGGGAAGAGATTTTATAAACATATCAAAAAGTGTGCAAAACTTATTGATGAAACGGTAAAGGTGCTACAAGAAAGAATACTTGGTGCTAGCATCAACAACTCCTTATCCGATATGGACAATCTAGAGTTTTTGCTTGATTCGTTTAAGTAGCATTCTAGTGGATTGAAGGAGAAATTAGAGAAAGAAATAGTTAAAAAGGTGAATGACAAGAGGCTACTGGACATAACTAAGAAGTGTGCCTTTGCACACAACAAATTTCAAGAAAATCTTAAAGGTGTGTAGGAGTGTGTTGCAGAAGTCAAAGTGTTATTTCAATTCTACATGAAATGGTTGATCTCTACAAAGAGCATAAAAGATGAGATGGACTCAATTGAGTCCTAAATCGACAAAGATTTTGATGCTTATGATCTAACAAAATATTTGGATGGAAGCACAAGGTCTGTAATAAAGAACCTACATGAGTAGTTCTTCCAATTGCAAGTTCAAAAGGAGAAGATTATAATGTAGTTTGGTCATCTTAGGGATTTGGTGAATGCTAAGTTCATACCTATTTCTAGTGCCTTGTTGAGTGCTGAAAAATGCTTCAAAGTTAAATTTGGTACCCAACACTTTGGATGGCAGTGAAGAACTTTTGATGGAGTGAGAGACCCAGAGCATAATGCTTGGCCTAGCCAAGAAGAGTTGGGAAGAAGGGAAGCAGGAGTGGAAAACACACTTGGAGAAGCTGCAAGAGTCAAATACTTCCTCCGAGTGATTGTGTTTTCTTTTTTCTACATTTTAGTTTATTGTTCAAATTTTAATATACATATGTGGATGTTATAGGATAATTTTTTAGTGCAAATAGCACCCTTAGGGGAAGTCAATAATTTTTTCAATTTTTTACTCTCTTGTATATATGTGCATATCACTCAAGGGGAGTTTCAATATATGGGAAGAACATAAGTATGCGCCCTTTGCCCTTGATGTAAAAAGGGGAGAATATTTTTGGGAGATAGTTAAGGCATGTTGCCATCAATGATAAAGGGGAAGATCTTTGGAAGAATGATTTTGTCATTGATATGCCTATTGGCAACATGAGCATGGAGTATAAGCACAAGTTGTACAGTACATGCAATTCAATGTTGTCATTGATTTCAACATTGAGATTCAGTATTGTGAGAATAATCATGACCTAAGCTAAACATGATTAAACATACAAGAATTAACCAAGATCTAACTAGTTAAGTCAAGCTCCCAATGAAATTCTTGAAAATAATAAACTAGGAAGCCATTAAACATGAAACAAACTAGAAATGCATAATGGAGACCTATTTAATGCCTTAAACTTCATCCCACTGGGGGATTGGTTTTGAATTGATGTGGAATGTTGGCCCTTTCCTAATCCCTTGGTTGAAACAAGCTTGAAGATGGAATCCATTGATGGAGATTGATGAAAATGGATGCAAAGCTTAATAAAATGCTCATGAAGAATGCTCTAAAATTCAATATAGTGTAATTACTCAAATGAATGTGGACCCTTTTCTCATAGAAATGCGGACTATTTATAGGAAAAATAGTTGAATTAGTGATCAAGATTGAATTGATCAATCAATGTATGAAAATCAATAAGAGGAGACATGACATGGATCAAGAAATTCAATCCATGGATGAGATTGAAAGTTGAGATGGATTGACCAACTTAATCAATGGCTCAAATTGATTTGAAGAAGCACAAATCCTAAATAATTAAGGAGGAATGCACAAATCATGTCTATTTAGGAGGGAATTGGAGTGGAGGAATATTCTATGGGAATATTCCTTTGCAAGTGGGAGGGATGAGAGAAATTAGTTAATTAAATAATAAAAACATTATTTAATGTGCATGATGGATGAAATTAGGAATTTTATTAAACAATTAACTCATTTAATAAAAGGGGAATTAATGACATTAGATTAAATAATTAATATTATTTAAACAAATGAGAGGACTTGATGAATTCAATTAAATAATTTGCATTATCTAATTAAATAAGATGAAAAATAGCATGAAAGGGTATGAATTAACCTAATAACATTAATTATTTGATTAATAGACAAAAAAATATGTATTTAATTAAATAATTAAGATTAATTAAATGGTCAAAAAAAGGTGAATCAAGATGAAAATGGTGTTAGTAATCAAATTCAGATGTGCAATATTGATCAGGACGATTTGAAGTGTCTACAAGCACTAAACCTAACCTTAACCCTAACCTAAATCCTATCCCTAACCCTAAACTTAAACCTAACTATAATCCTAGCCCTAAACCTAACCTTAACCCTGATCCTAACCCTAACCTCAATCTTAACCCTAAGCCTAATTGTAACCCTACCATAACCCTAAACGTAACCCTACCATAACCATAACCTTGCCCCTAATCCTAATTTAATCTCTAATCATAACCCAAACCTTAATCTTAACCTTAACCCTAACCTTAATCATAATCCTAACCCTAACCCTAATTTAATCTCTAATTATAACCCTAACCCTAAATATCTAACCCTAACCCTAACATTAACTTTTACTCTATCCCTAATTGTAACCTTTACCTTGATCCTAACCCTAACCATAACTATAGTCGTAACCCTACCCCTAACCCTAATTTTATCTTTAATTTTAACCCTAACCCTAATCTTAATCCTAACCCTAACCCTAATCTTAATCCTATCCCTATCTGGAACCTTAACCCTAACCCTAACCTTAATTATATCTCTAACCCTATTCTTAACTCTATTCTTGACCCTAATCATAACCCTATCTCCAACCCTAACTTTAATTTTAACCCTAAACCTAACCCTGATTCTATCTCAAACCCTAACTCTAATTCCATCTCTAATCGTAATTGTAACTGTAACCCTAATCCTAAACCAAATCATAAGCTTATCTCTAACCCTAATTCTATCTCTAACCCTAGTTCCCTAACCCTAACCTTAACCCCAATCTTGTCCCCAACCCCAACTCTAATTTTAACCCTAACCCTAACCCTAACCTTAATTCTATCTCTAATCCTATCCATAACCCTAATCTTAATCCTAACATTAACCTTTACTGTAACCATGATTGTATCCCCAACCTTAACTCTATTTCTAACTTTAATCATAATTCTATCTCTAACCCTAACCCTAACCCTAATCACAATCATAATCCTAACCCTAACCCTAACCCTAACCCTAATTCAATATCTAGTTGTAACCCTAACACTAATTCTATCTCTAAGCCTAACCTTAACCATAACCCTATCCCTAATCATAACCCTTACCCTAATCCTAACCCTAAGTATAATCGTAATCCTACCCCTAACCCCAATTCTATATCTAATTCTAACCCTAACCCTAATCCTATCCTAAACCTTAACCCCGACCTTAAATCTAACCCTATCCCTAACCTTAACCTTAACCTTAACCCTAACCCTAACCCTAACCCTAACCCTAACTCTAACCTTAATTCTATCTCTAACTCTAATCTTAATCCTAATCCTGACCCTAACCTTAACCTTGACCATAACCCTATCCATAACCCTATCTCTAGTTCTAACTCTAACCCTAACCCTAACCCTAATTCTATCTCTAACCATAACCCTACTTCTATCTCTAATTATAACCTTAATTGTAATCCTAACCCAAACCCAAACCCTAATCTAACCCTAACTATAACTCTAATCTATCTCTAATCCTAACCCTAACCCTATCCACAACCCAACTCTAATTTTAGCCCAAACCTTACCCTAACCCTGTTGGTGTGGGTTTTTTATTTTCCTAGTGGGCTAATTTATTTTCCTTTAGTTCTAGGTTTTTCCTACACTTTATTAAGTTTTCTTAGGATAATAAAGCGAGTTTATTACTAGGAGATAAGTGTGTGGCGTCCCCTTCCTTAAAGGGTGGAACCACTTTCCACATTTGGTGGTCCATCCACTTCTTGCATAATTCCATTAGTCGACTCTACACCACATCCCTCTCCTCTTAGTTCATATAAACCTCACTACCTAGTTTAAATGTACCCTATGATTAATCTCTTGCAATCTTGCACGTATCTTTTCAGCCTTTTGAAGCTCTTAATGCAATATTGTCACATTGACATTGCATAATCTCTCAAAGTCCTAGTTTGCATTCTTCTATTTTTCTAGTTTATGTAACTTTGATTTTCTCCTAAAAAGTTCCTTGGATTATTCAATCTATTTCATATTTCTAACAAACCCTAACCCTAACCCTAACCCTAATTCTATCTCTAACCCTAACCCTTACCCTTACCTTGGTTCTATCTCTAACCTTGTCCCTAATCATAATACTAATCCTAACCCTAACAATAATCCTATCCCCAACCCTAACTCTAATTCTAACCCTAACCTTAACCCTAATTCTATCTCTAATCATAACCCTAACCCTAATCCTAACCCAAACCCAAACCCTAACCTTAACCTTAACCCTATCCCCAACCCCAACTCTAATTCTAACCCTAACCCTAACCCTAACCCTGACCCTAATTCTATCTCTAACCTAACCCTAATCTTAACCGAAACCCTAATCTTAACCTTAACCTTAACCCTATCCCTAATCTCAACTTTAACTTTAACCATAATACTAACCCTGTTCTAACCCTAATTATATCTCTAACCCTAACCCTAACCTTAACCCTAACTGTAGTCCTAATTCATTTATTATCTTACATGTTGCATTGTGAATGCTACTAGCATATAATATATATTCCAAGAGATATCCTTTTTGAGGCACCTATTTTTTTATCAATTTCACATAAAAGTGCAATAGATGCCTCGAGAAGGATATCTCTTGATGATATATATGTATGTATGTATGTATGTATGTATATGTACATGTACATGTACATAAACATATACATTTATATACACACACATATATATATACACACACACACACATATATATATATATACATATATATACATAAGGAGAGTATATATATATATATATGTATATATATATGTGTGTGTATGTATATTTATATGTATATATATGTATGTATATGTATATATACTACTTTTATATATATATATGTTATATAATTACTCTATATATATATGTTATATATCATATATATAGAGCAAGTATATATTTGCTCTATATATATAAAGCTTAGCATATATATATGTGTGTGTGTGTATACTTGCTCTTATATATAGTGTGAGCAAGAGCATATATATACCTCCCCTATATATGATATATAATATATATATATAGAGCAAAGTATATATATATATATATATATACACATACACACACACCATATATATACACACTAGAGAGATTTTCATATGGTTATGGCTATCACAACAATTAATAGAAGAAGAATCCATAAGGGATCTCTATAGTACCACCCATCAAAATACTTAGAAAATCCAAATTTCCAACCAAGCCTCATCTTCCTTAGCCTTGATAAGTTTAATTCAATCCTTTTCGCCTTCATGAATAAGCTAAATAATCTAGTGATATATATATATACACCTTAGTGTGCAATGGGTACGTTGAAGAGGTGTGGAAGGTCAATTAGGCAAAAAAATGGTATATCATTTGCATACATTTGTGTAGTACATGAGGTCAATTGGTAGGCCATTTAGAAAATGATGTTTATGCAACAAAGGTCTAAATGGAGAAGTGATAGCTTCAAATCATGTATGCATCCTATTACAAGGATTTGAACATGACTGAAACAAAACTTTTGAGTGAGAATATAATCAAGCTCATGTTATGTTTGCAATAGAGAGAGGGAGAGATAGAGGGGGGAAAGCGAGAGAGAGAGAGAGAGAGAGGGGTAAGGAGATGAAAAAATAAAGTGAGACATAAATAACAAAGAGAGAGGACTTAAGAAAGAGAGGGACATACAAAGAGGGAAGAGGGAGATATAGAGATACAAACACATATTGAGAGAGAAAGAGAGATGAAGAGACATAGAGATATATAGTGACCAAGAGGTAAAGGCAGAGAGATAAGAGAGATAAAGGGAGATAGATATTGAGAGAAGAGAGATTAATATTTAAAATTACATCCATAAAATCTAACAAAATCCTCTTCCATTATGTTGTGGTAGATGCGATACCTTATTATGAAGCTCCTATTTCGACACAATTAAGGAGAAGGTATGAAAAGGTCTATGAGACTGAATTTATATGTGTTGATTGCATTTGCTTGAAATTTTCCAAGGACTTTTCAACAAATCTATTTTGTGGATATTCTACAATAATAGAAAGCCATGACAACACATCTTTAGGGAATTCTAACAAAAAAGTTGCTCCTATAGAATTTGATCACTTTGAGGTTAGGATCCAAGTGTCACCCATTGGATTCAAGTTGACATCATACCTACTTCTTACCCAAAAAAAATGAGTGAAGTTATTTCTAGTCGATGCATTGGCAAGGACCTAAGTGTAGGCTAATATGTAGGTATGATGGATACCATATAGAATATAATTAATTTTTCCAAAGCATTTTTAGTGGTAAGCTATGTTGCATTGTATATTTAACTTGATACTGATACAATTTTGTGATGGTAGAAATAGGCCCTTATTTTGCAGTGAGATGAAATGTTCATAGTTTTTAGTATGTTAAATTATAGTTCTTTGGTGTCTCAATACATATGTATTGGAAGAATTATTACCTATAAAGTTTAGAAATTACTTATATGAAAGGAACTCTTAGGAAAGCAATGGCCATGAAAGTAGATCTAACTTGCTCTTTTCAAGAGAAGATGCATATTTATTGCAAATTTTATATTTTATTGTTCTTTGGTGTGTCATTAGTAAAATGTATGCAACATGGAGACGTAAATCATGACGAAGAGAGAGAAGAAATATAAAAGGAAAGAGAGAGTAAAGTAGGAGTTCAATTGGGGTTAGGTTTTAATTAGCATTATGATTACAATTAAGGGTAAGTGCTCAGTTATAGTTAGATATTATTATTATATAATAATATTCATACCTATGTAAACCCTTTTTGAATTCAACCCCTAATTGAAATGTAATTTTAATTGTAATCCTAAACCTAACCCTAACTCTATTCAATCTCCACTTTGGGTTTGATTTATAATTTGGTCAAGGTTACACTTTTTTGGTAAAGGTTGGGGTTACCATAGGTTCTGATTCTATGATAAATCTTGGGATTAGGGTTATGATTGGTGTTCAAATATATTAAGTGTTAGGATTAGAGTTAGGGTTCACATAAGGTTATGATTAAAGTTCAATTATAGTTAATATTTTAGTAACTAAAATTAATTAAAAACTTTCATAATTATTTAAACATAATTAAACTAAAATATCACTGACCCTTACACTAACCCTAACTGTAATTGATCCCTAACTCCAATTCAAACCTTATTAAATACCATCCCTAATTGAACAAAATTAATAATTCTTTTAAAACCTTGACCTTACCCCTAATTCTAAACTTAACACTAACATTATTTGAAACACCAACACATAAATTATTAATCAATATTAAATTAATTAATTAAGAAAATAAAGTAATCTTGATAATTCAACCATAATCATAACCCTTTTAAAAATATTTTAAAATTAATCTATATAAAATATGTTGAGGTATATCTTTATCAAAAGATACATTTTATTATTATTTTGTTTGTTTTGCTTAGATTATTAAGTTAAAATGAAAAAATGAAAAAGATATATCTAAATATATTATTAATATTAGTATTTTATTATTCTTCTTATTGTATCTTTTTTATTATTATATTATACTTAATATTAATATTATATTATAAAGATATTTATACAATCTAAATATTATGTTCTTATTAACAGTACTATTTTTTAATTTTTCCTCTATTATTATATTATGTTATACTTATTAAATTATTATATTCTTATTATTAGTTCCTACCAAGGAACTATAGGCATGCCTCTTCCTTAACAAGTTATTAATAACTTGATTCATACTTATCTTCTATTTGACAAATATTTGAATAACTCTAAAGTAAATATGCAAAATATTTAACAAAACAAATATCTAAAATTAATTTTCTCAAATGTAATTGGCTCAAAACTTTTGAGCGATAAGGGTGATTTTCCCCACTCCATTATCATAGTTTCGAAAATAGTTCCTTTTCCTTTTGAGTAAATTTAATTTCACTAGTCTATTTACTTTCCCAACACACTCTCTCTCTCTCTCTCTATATATATATATATATATATATTAAGATTACTAAATTGTAAAATGAAATTAACTCAACTATTTTAAACATATATTTTAAAAATATATATAAAAATTTAATAATTACTAACTTATTTGAAAATAAACTATTTTTAAGAATTGTTTTTTCAAATGTAAATTTAACTAATGTTAATTACTTTTGAGAATGCACTTAAATATTCAAAATAATTAATAAATTAATAAATTTATGCTTAAAAATCATTATTACTAAATACTAACTTGGAAACTAATACCAATGATTATTATTATTTGCACTAAATTAAATATTATTTTAAAATTAATCATATGAGTTTTAGCCAATTTTAAATAGCTACTTGAAATAAAATACTACTAATAATATTCATTTTTAAGAAAATAAATAAATAAATGTAATTAAAAATAACATCTAGAATAAACTCAATTAATAGTGTGAAAATTTTATTAAGAAAGCAAAATAAATATTCACTATATTTGTTATAGAAAAAAACACTTAAAACCTTAAGGAAACAAAAATTCTAATCATATACTTAGATTTATTGTTTTTCAAATTTGAAATTTAAACCTCCAAAATTTTAATTTATTATTTTAAAAGAAAATTTAAAACTTCTATTATTCAGTATCATGAGTTGATTAAAGAAAACTATATTATCTTATAAATAAATTTATAAGTTTTTTGATCCATAAGGTGAGAATTTTATTGATAAAAGAGAGATTTACAGTATCTGCTAAGCAGGAAATTTTCAAGATAATGCCAACAGTCAGCCAAAAAATAGCCAAACGAGGAGAACCACAGCTCCGTATAGTTCCAAAAGTAGGAAGTAGAGATGAAAGGAGGAGAGAAGACACAGGATTACCCGCAAAATACAAAAGATATTTAACATAAGTTCGAAGCAACCAAGTGAAGCATGGCTAGAGCAAAAAACCAGACGAGACTCCAACACCACCCTAATTTACCAGAAACCATTTAACTCTGCAAATTGTATGAATCCTTCCAAGCAATCCAACCCATCCCCCGGCTCCATCTTCAGTTTACGCTTCAGAAAACCCACCGCCACCTCTGCGAGCATTCGATGCCTTGATAAAGCGGGCCCTTTGAGATCTAGGAGAAAAGGAAATACCTTGACTGCTTCATCCGACACCCAAAGAGAAGCAAGATCTGCTGGCCGCGGAATTCCTTTACCAATGAAGGCCGCCTTCAGAGTTGTTTCGATGCCTCCAAGCAGGTCGTCCCAGAAAAGACGAACCATCAAGTCCAATGCCTCCGCCTTTGGGGTTTCAATATCCAGGAGCACGGCAAGAAACCGGGATGAGATACTCGTGTTAACTCGGGCGAACTCATTCCTTTCTAGATGTCCTTTGCCAAGGACCATCTTCATAGCAGCCGTCGTCGTCGGGTCATCCACAAGCAGAATGCGCTTTAAACGCAGATCCGAGACCTCACGAAAAGCAAATTGCCTTTCCTTAGCCACTAACGAGATTGGGGTATCGGCGCTGAAGGATTCCAGACCTTCGGCCGAGATGAGGATTGTGAACTTAGACATCGATGGTTTCTCCATTAGCGAACAGATTACAGTCGCTCCTTGCAACAAAACCACGGCACACAAAACAACCAAGCGAAACCCATGTCTTTGAAAAGACATCATTAGCTAAATAAGAGAGCCCGAATTATTATCCGTTAGGCTGCATACGGACCTGAATAATGGCAAAGCAAACAAATGTCCTTGGCATGAGATAAATTGCCGCCACCGTCCATCAACTAGAAATCATGATGAAAGCAATGAATGAAGAACCACACGGCACGACCACGAACATGACGAGGGAAACAAAGCCCGACGTGTCATTAACAACGCTAGGATGACTGGACCCTGCATGCCACCAATCCGAGTCCAGAAGAAACATAGGAACTGAAACAACCATCCGCCAACTCACGTCCACCCTGGCCACCTCAACCCAAGTAAGGGGCGAGGGGGAGCCCACCCAACCTCCCACAAAGAGATACATTCAATGACATACTTTGAAACCAGGACCAACAACACCCAAATTAGACAGAAGATCAGCCTCAGTATTTCCCTCCCTGAGAGTGTGATTTAGCATGACTTGCTCGAAATAGCTTAACTAATCCAGAGCCACCCCCAAAAAAACCCCTAATTTCCAATTGTGAATCTTCCTTAACCTTAGAGCATTAATGACAATTGTTGAATCCCCTTCAATTACCAGGTTTTTGATGCCTAACTCTTTACTTAGATTAAGACCAAGAAGAAGAGCTTGAAATTCTGCTACATTATTTGTGCCAACTACAAGAGGCTGAGCCAGTTCCCCTAAAATCGATCCTGTGCTAGATCTTATTATGCAACCAGCGCCTGATGGACCCCGATTCCCTATGGAGGCGCCATCAAAGTTTAATTTTGCCCAGCCCGGTTCGGGAGGGATCCACTTGATGTTTTTACGTTGTTCAGCAGAGGTTGCAATACCTGAACACACTACAGGAGGAGGTTTGATACCACTCCAATGTTTCATGATCCAGGCATCCCAATTTGAAAAGTTAAGATTCTTTTGTGCCTCCTGCAATTGAGAATTGAACAGTTCAACAATGCATGTCTCTATCTTGCACTGTAGTCTTGGGATAGACAGCTCTTTATCCTGAAAAAGACGTCTGTTTCTTTCCTTCCAAACTTCCCATAAAAGGATTGAGGGGCTCATTTTCCAAATATCTCCAAAGACGGACTGACCAGGACATGGCCAAGAATTTAAACAATCTAGAAGAGTGACTGGGAGAGCAGAGGACCACCTTAATTTAGATCGTAACCAACACCATATCTGTTGAGTATATGTGCAATTCAAAAGAAGATGATTCACGGTCTCCTCTACCTTATGACACAAAGGACATCTGGTTGGGCCATGGTAACCCAATTTGACAAACCTGTCGCCTGTGAGAATCCTCCCCTGAGCAGCTGCCCAAGTAAAAATCCCTGCTTTCGGTAAGCAAACCTTATTCCAGCAAAGATCCCGAGGTAAATCTGAATTTGATTCGAATGATGCTGAAAGCACCTTGTACCCAATCTTGACTGAATAGACCCCATTTGGGGCAGCATCCCAACGCAGTCTATCTTCCCCCTTTCTGACCCATAATCTACGACTTGCCAGCATTCTCTCAAATAAAATGGTTTCTTGATCACCCAAGTTCAGACATCTCACAGATTTCCATTTCAAAATACCATCCTCCGCCAGCCCCGTGAGATCAATGTAATCCCTTACTTTCGAACCCCACATCTGCTTGGTCTTCTCCATTACTCTAGAGAGTTCTAGAATATTTGCTAATACAGAATGACCTTCCCACGAATCCTCCCAGAATAAAGCCTCCTTACCATCCTTCACTTCCCAAGTAAGGAAATCCGTAATCAAATCTCTGCAATTTTTGATAAAATTCCAAATACGAGACCCAGTAGGAAGAGTATTTGTGGTGAAGAAATAATTTGGTTCATTAGTCAGATATTTTGCTCTGATAATCTTTACCCACTTAAGATCCAGTCTGGAGTGGATAAACCAGACAAGTTTAGCCCCCAAAGCCTTATTTTGCCTGGAAGCATTTCTCAAGCCCGTCCCATCATTCATACGCTGCTCACACACCTTCTGCCACTTTATGAGAGGGATTTTCTTTTGATCTGAATTGCCTTTCCAGAAGAAATCTTTCATTACCTTATTTAAGTCTTTGCACGCTCCACCGGATAATTGAAAGCATGACAACATATATATTGGGAGGGCAGAAATAACAGATTTCAACAAAGTTAACCTGCCTGCCCATGAGAGCCATCTATTCTTCCACGAAGAGAGTCTTTCTTTACATCTGGACACCATTGAACTCCATGCACTACTACTTTTGATACCTTTGTCCAAAGGAAGGCCCAGAAATTTACATGGTAGTTGCCCCAATTTGAATCCTAGGATGCGTAAAATTTGAACCTCTCCAGAACAATTTGTGTTAAAGAAGAAGACTTCAGATTTGGCCTTACTTACTTCTTGCCCAGAAGCCTTGGAATAATCTTCCAACAGATTTTTATAACTTTGAGCCTCCTTTGCCGATGCTTCACCAAAGAGCATTGTGTCGTCCGCAAATTGCTGATGAGTGATATTTGGAAGGCTGCTAGTTACTTGAAGCCCACGAATCCGACCGACCTTCCTTGCGTTTTCAATTGATCTCCCTAGAGCTTCAGCCATGATTATGAACAGGAAAGGGGATAATGGATCCCCCTGTCTCAGACCTCTTGAGGCTGTAAAGTAGCCTTCCGGGGATCCATTAATCAGAATAGAATATCTCGGACTCGCGATCCAGCCAAAGATCCAATTCAACCAGTCCTTCTAAAAGCCAAAGGATTCCATAACTTTGAAGAGAAATCTCCAATTCACTTTATCATAGGCTTTCCTTATATCTAACTTCAACAACATAGCTGATTTATTCATTTTTTGAATTGAATGAATAACTTCTTGGGCAATAATTATACCATCAAAGATTGAGCGATCTGGAACAAAGCCTATTTGTTCCTCAGATATAATAAATGGAAGAATTTTTTTGAGTCTATTGGCAACCACTTTGGCCAAAATTTTGTAAATTGTGTTGCATAGCAATATTGGGCGGAAGTCTTCCCAATGTTCAGGTTTCTCTTTCTTGGGTATCAGAGCTATCAGAGTGTTGTTCGCTTCCTTTAAGACCCTTCTGTTCAACCGGGAGTCTTCAGTGGCTTCCCAAATTTCCTTGCCCAAAAAATGCCAGCAATTTTGAAAGAAGGCAGCTGGGAAGCTGTCCGGACCAGGGGCTTTATCCGGCTGCATCCCAAAAATGGCCTCTTACACTTCCCCTTCTGATAATTTTTCATTCAAAGACCTTACTTGGGTTTGAGAGACCAATTTCGAAATATGTTGCAAAAAGGCATTCTGAGCCTACCCATTTGAACCATCCCAATCATTGAGAAAATTTTGAAAATAGTTTACCGCTGAGACCTTAATGTCTTCCATGTTCTCCAACAAACTACCATCTCCCCCTTTCACACAAGAAATTCTATTAACTTCTCTTCTAGCTCTTGTAGAGTTGTGAAAAAATTTCGAATTTCTATCCCCTGATTTTACCCACAATTCCTTGGATTTTTGCCTCCAGAAGATTTCTTCTTTGGAAAGTAAGTCATTGAGCTTTTTATTGAGAGCCTGTTCTTTAATGTAACAAGTTTCGTCCATCCCACTTTTCATTATTTCATCTGCTAAAGAGGCTAACTCTGCCTCAGTTTGCGCTTTCTCTTCAAAGATTTTTTTAAAGCAAACTTTGTTCCAGTGCTTTAAACGTTGCTTGAGGTATTTTAACTTTGAAATCACATTGAATAGGCTTAAACCCTCTCTTGGGCATTCCTTCCACCATTGTTCGAGTAAAACAAGCACATGAGGATCCTTGAACCACATCATTTCAAATTTGAAGGGACATCTTGTCGGACCCTTTTCCCCTTCAATGAGTAACTGTACTGGGAAATGATCGGAGCTAGTTCCAGAATTGATCTTGCTCTCTAAAGAAAAAGGAAACTGGCCCAAATTACCTTTGAAGAAAAAATGATCTAATTTTTCCGCAATACTTCCAAACCCTTTTCTACAGTTCGTCCAGGTGAAAGTACCATTGTTTATAGGAATTTCCA
>VDFB02280486.1:0-44821 GCA_007258455.2 Sequoia sempervirens | reverse complement strand
TGCCATAAAATACTTTTGACCTCCCTTTTCCTTGTAGACCATTTGAACACATCAAACTCCACAACCTCACCCTATTTCCAATCTATTCTAACTTATTATCAATAAATTTCTTCTTTTCACCTCATCTAGCCTTGCTTTTAAGGCCTAAATTCTAAATTTTGAACAAGGGAAGCATTAGTAATCTTTTCCAATGCCTTTACCAATGCTATTTTCTTATTCGTACTTACATAATTGACTCAAATGACCCCACACTAACTCAAAACTAAAAGCAAGATTACAAAATGGCCTATCATGGCCTTATTTGACATTATAATGACTAAAACCATTGAACTAGACCTTCATCAAATGAAGGAACAAGGTGCTCTATACCAATTATCATACGCTTTTTGTGTGGAATACTCAAACTTCTCAACTGTCGTGTGTATGTTTCTCTTTTCCATTATTTTGCATGCCATCATAAGGGATCAAGCTGGTTGAATGTAGCTCAGAGCAATTCCACATGTTTGGGTGTGAAAGAGGACCATGCCTAACATAAACCTACCTATCAGGACATGTTGGAGCAATTTTTTTCATTGCACAAATTGCAAAACGAAATTTGCACCACTTTGCAAATTTACACTTCTTCTATTTGACACTTTTTCCATCAAGTGAAAATTGGACACCACAAGAAAATGACTCTGAGATAAGAAAAACTGAGAGAGGTTATTGTAGAGGGGCCCAACGCAATCCCATAGGCTAAGATGGAGATTTTATAAGCATCACGGTTTCTAAGTAATAGCCAGTCAAATTTTTCTTCCCTTTTGTACTTTGGACCCTTAAGGGATCGATCCGGTTGAACGTAGCTCGGAGCAATTCCACATGTTTGGGTGTGAAAGAGGATGATTCCTAGCATAAAAATACCTATTTGGATTCATTGGAAAAGTGTATTTGGTCACATGAGTTGTAGAATGAAAGTTACACCACTTTGCACTACTTGCATTTGACACTTTTTCCATCAAGTGAAAATCCACCGCCATGGGAAAACCACTCCAAGATAGCCAAAACCAAGAGAGTTTTTTGTAGAAGGGCCCAATGTGATCTTGTAGGATTAGATGAGATGTTTCTAAGAATCACAGTATCCGAGTAACAACATGTTGAAGCTTGCAACCATTTTGCACTTTGGACTCTTAAAGGATCGATCTGGTTGAACGTAGCTCGAAGCGATTCTGCGTGTTTGGGTGTGAAATAGGACCATTCATAGCGTAAACATACCTCTTCGAATGCATTGGAACAATCTGTTTGGTCACACGAGTTGTAGAACGAAAGCTGCACTACTTTGCAACTTTGCACTGCTTGCATTTGACACTTTTTCTATCAAGTGAAAATATGCCGCCACAGGAAAACCACTCTAAGATAGATAGCCAAAACCAAGAAATATTTTTGTAGAGGGGCCCAATGCAATCCTATAGGATAAGATGATAATTTTCTAAGTATCATGGTATCCGAGTAACAACATGTTGAAGTTTGTAGCCATGCTGAAGTTTGTAGCCATGGTATCTGAGTAAAACCCTATAGCAGCAACTCCACCTTTGTTTCTTGAATTCCCCTACACAAATAAACACACACACCTAAAACATCCTAAGAATAACTTAATCCACTAATCTAAACATTCAAATTCAGTGGAGTAGTCATTATTGGTTATCTAGACTCTCAAACCCCCAATCTTGAGGGTTTACAAACTGAGTTGAGAAAAAATAGTTCAAACTAATGATAAACTCAATGGATACCCTCCTAAATAGATTAAAATGAAATATACTTCACTATTCTACCTTAAACAACAATATTCAAGGTCTTAAACTACTGTATAGGTTGTACAAGCTAATGAACAACTGGAAAAACTCAAAAAATCACTAAAACAGGGACTTTATTGATTGTAAATCTTCAAGAATACAAAAGATCTATGTTTTGCTTGACCTTACATGCTTTATATAGATTTTTCCCAACTCATAACTTCCTTTTCAACTTCCTTCATCGACCTATCCCTCTAATTTCACACAAAAAGACTCTTCAACTTTTGATTTTCTTTCCTTTTCTAGCAAGCTAGTGAGTGAGCTAGCTTAGCTCACTCACTAGCTCGCCAATGCAGTAGGGTTGAGAAGGTAGGGGCAGTGTATGCCTCATATAAATGGGGTGTAATGGTGATTACATCATCATGAAACCCCATTTCTATGGGGAAGTGTAATCACCGTGCCACCCCATTTCTATGAGGCATACGCTGCCCCTACCTTGTCAACCATTTCTAAGACCAACCTGAACACACAATTTTAAGGTTTGAAAGTCATTTAAAATGGTGTATTGACCCATTCCTCTCACTATGGCCACTCTAACTCAAGGAATGGTTCTACAACATCACTAAAAAGGTGTGGGAATGTTGAGTGTGTACAAGGGAGATCAAGAGTTGAGTTGGGCATGAAGCCCTAGAGTGAAATTTGGTGTTTTCCATGTGAATTTGAGAGGTTTTGACATGATAAACTGAGTATTGTGTTAGGGAAGCATTTTTTCTTGTTGAATTTAGTTTTTACATGCCATTTTATACCTATTTGAGGTGGTGGCATGTTTTGATAAGGTTGGGAAGTGTGTTTTCCAATAAGCCCTAGGTTATTTGGCTTAAAAAGAGGGTTTTTGGTTTTGGCATCTTGGTGGATGAATTTCTGAGAACTAATTGTGAATTATTTGGTTTGAATACATATAAATTGCTTCCCACATGTGTTTGGAGGTTTTGGTCAAGTTTCAAGATAATTTTCTTTTCTAAAGTGTCCTAATTTGAGGCCTAGTTGGCGTAGAAAGCCTGATTTGAGAAATTTGTTACAAAGTAACCAATAGTGGTTTGTTGGCATGTGATTGTGTACCCTGAAGGGTCCTCAAAATGGTTCAAGTCTTGGTCTGAAAGAATCTTATCGAGAAGAAATACCTGATTGAATGGGTTGGCAATGGTATAAGGAAGAGTGCTGATTTGGTGAAAAGTGAAGAGTTTTGAGAATTGTGACTTGTGAATTGTTGTTGTTGGTTGATTTTTTGTGTTCAATTGTGTTGCAAGACCTCCCTTGGTTGCATCACAATTCAAATTCTTTGTGCATTCTTCCATTTTGAGCCATGATTGCAAGATAGGTTGCACCTTTCCCCGTGTTGCTAACTTAGCCTTCAATAAAGAGTCTTCTAACAGTGGAGAGAAGGGTTAGAATCCCTTGTAGGTAGACTAATCAAGGAAATATTTAAAATATATCACAAATAAAAGTGATGAGGTAGGTTTAGTGATGAGGTAAATTTAGAAATAGAGATGAAAACCAAAATAGTTTCTAAGATCTATCAATGTGGGAGTATATTCCAAATTTTTAGAGAGATGTATGGAAAATTTGGTAGCATGGACAAGGCAATGAGCTGCTTGGTATAATTGTTTGAAAAAATACCTCAATGAAAACTTCGGAGAGTGGTATGCACTTCCATAATAAAGAATCGAGAAATGATGTTTTATTTTACTTCCTTAAAACATATGTCATATATATGTGTATACAAAATGTGGAAGCATACACAAGGTAAGTCAATTGTTAAATAACAAAATGCCTCAAAGAGATGTGGTTTAAAAATGTAATTGGAAAGTGTATAGAATTGTGTAATTTAAAATGTGCATTGAAAACCTAAGGTTATAATGACAAACAAACAATAATCAACATGGAATATGCAAAATAACAAAAATGAAAGCAAGCCATAATAAAATGAAAGAAAATGTATAAATACTTTACATACCTAAAAAACCAGAGTTTCAAATGGAGGAGTTCAACCCAATTATGTATCCTTAGCTTCTTCTTTCTTCAAACTCCTCAACAATTTGACTTTTTCAAAAGCTTGTTCCCCTCCAAACTTCAATTGTATATCAATTTTCAATGGAATTCAAACTTGAATTGATATTATATGTCTTTCAATGTGAAAACTCTGCTATTTCATGCAAAGGTGGTAGAAAGATCATGAAAAATGTGGTCAAATGTGAAAAACATGCATGCACACTTCACAACATCATCAAAAAGCTACTTTTTGTAGGAGCATGAGCAGAACCAGGAGAATATGCAGGTTGTGCAGCTTGAGATCATGGGTATATTTAGTTTTTATACCATTTTTAGTGCAACACAAAATGTGCTCGCATTATAACGTGCTCACATTATAACGTGCTTGCGTTATAATGTGAGGGTGTTATTTCTTCCTAAAATGGCCATATCTCTACTTCTTCAAAACACTCTCACGTTATGAGAAAGTTGGTTTTTTAATAGATTTATTTTCTCTCTCTTTTTCTATACCCTATATTCCCTGATTATATCTCTCTTCCCTTTACCCTTATACCTGAATTCTATCTCTCTCCCCTCTACCCTCTACCATTAACCCTTATACTCTCTATCTCTCTCCCATTCCCTCCCTCTCTCTCTCGAGTCTCTCCCTCATCTCTCGTTCTATAATCTCCTCTCTCTTTAACTCCTTAACGATGATGATGATTTTTTTCTGGATTTCTGGATTTCCGGATCCTTTGGGATTTTGACCCCGGGAATCCTGATTTCTGATGCTGACGATTTCGACGGATCCTGGATTTTGATTTGACGCGTGATGATTTATTTTGTGATGATGATGCGCGATGATGATGCGGATGATTGATGCGCGATGATTTTGAAGACCACCTCTCCCACCCACCCACCAATCCCCCAACCCTATACCTCAATCCCTCTACCACCCCAACCTTAAACCTCAACCCTAAACCCTCTACCCACTAACAATTCCCTCTATCCTATAAACCTTAAACACTAAACCCCTAAACCCTAAAACCTCAACCCTTAAACCCTAAACCCCTTAAACCCCTACCCTACTCTCTACCCCAATCCCCTCAGCCCTTGAACTCTTAAACCCACTTAGTAAATTTCTACCCTAATCCCTTTAACCCTTATACACCTCTACCCCATACATTGGACCCTCGACCCTAATCCCCCAAACCATATAATCAATCCCCACCAACCTTAAACCATCAACCCTTAAACCCTCTACCTACTACCCTCTACCCTATAAACCCTTAAACACTCAACCCTAAACCCTAAAACCTCAACCCTTAAACCCTAAACCCTTAAACCCTCTACCCTCTACCCTTAACCTTAATCCATCGACCCTTAAACCCTTAAAACCACTTAGTAAACTCTCTACCCTAATCCCTCAACCCTCTTGACCCTTAATACCTCAACCCTTCAACCTTAATCCCTCAACCCCTATACCCTCTACCCTATACATTTAACCCTCGACCCTAATCCCCCAACCCTATACCCTTAATCCTGTACCCTCAACCTTAAACCCTCTACCCACTACCCTCCACCCTATAAACCCTTAAACACTCAACCATAAACCCTAAACCCTCAACCCTTAAACCCTTAAACCCTCTACCCTCTACCCTCTACCCTCAATCCTCTACCCTCTACCCTCAAACCCTTAAATCCACTTAGTAAACTCTCTACCCTAATCCCTCAACCCTCTTTAACCTTAATCCCTCAACCCTTAAACCCTAAACCATCAAGCCCTATACACTCTACCCTATACATTGGACCCTCAACCCTAATCCCCTAACCCTATAGCCTCAATTCTCTACATTCAGCCCTAAACCCTCAACCCTTAAACCCTATACCCACTACCATCTACCCTATAAACCCTTAAACACTCAACCCTAAACCCTAAAACCTTAACCCTTAAACCCTAAACCCTTAAATCCTCTAACCTCTACCCTCAATAATCTACCCTCTACCCTCAACCCTCTTGACCCATAATCCCTCAACCCTTCAACCCTAATCCCTAAACCCCTATACCCTCTACCCTATACATTGGACCCTTGACCCTAATCCCCCAACCCTATACCCTCACTCCCCACCCAGTCTTTAAACCCTCAACCCTTAAACCCCACCCACTCAACACCCACCACCCTATAAACCCTTAAAACTCAACCCTAAACCCCAAACCTCAACCCCTAAACCCTACCCCACCCCTCAATCCTCTACCCCCACCCTCAACCCCAATCCCTCAACCCTAAACCCTTAAACCCACTTAGTAAACTCTCTACCCTAATCCGTCAACCCTCTTGACACATAATCCCTCAACCCTTCAACCCTAATCCCTCAACCCCTATACCCTCTACCCTATACATTGGACCCTTGACCCTAATCTCCCAACCCTATACCCTCAATCCTCTACCCTCAACCCTAAACCCTCAAACATTAAACCCTCTACCCACTACCCTCTACCCTATAAACCCTTAAACAATCAACCCTAAACCCTAAACCCTCAACCATTAAATCCTAAACCCTTAAACCCACTTAGTAAACTCTCTACCCTAATCCCTCAACCCTCTTGACCCTTAATCCCTTGACCCTTAAACCCTAATCCCTCAACCCCTATACACTCTACCCTATACATTGGACCCTCGACCCTAATCCCCCAACCATATACCCTCAATCCTCTACCCTCAGCCTTAAACTCTCAACCCTTAAACCCTCTACCCACTACCCTCTACCCTATAAAATCTTAAACACTCAACCCTAAAACCCCAACCCCAAAACCCTAAACCCTAAAACCCCTCTACCCCCACCCCAATCCCCTTCAACCTTAAAACCCACTTCTAGTAAACTCTCTACCCCAATCCCTAAACCCTCAACCCTCAACCCTCAACCCCCAACACTTAAACCCTAATCCCTCAACCCCTACACCCTCTACCCTATACATTGGACCTCAACCCTAATCCCTCGACCTATACCCTCAATCCTCTAACAATTTCAACCTCCAACCCCAATCCCCAACCCCAAACCCCTCCCACCCCCAACAATTCTACCCTATACATTAAACACCCAACCCCTCAATTCCTCAACCCTCAACCCTTAATCCCCTCAATCCTCAACCCTAAAACCCTAAACCCCTCAACCCCGATACCCTCTACCCTATACATAGGACTCTCAACCCCAATCCTTCAACCATATGTACCCTCAACCCTAATCTCTCAACCCTATACACTCAACCCAATACCCTAATCCCTCAACCCTACAGGTCATCAACCCTATAATTCCTATTTCAACCCTTTCTACCCTATCATTGGATCCTTAACTGATATCTATGTCCCTCCTCCCCTTCTCCCATCCATCCATCCCTCCCTCTTACCCTAATCCCTCAACCCTAAACACTAAACCCTTAAACACTCAACCCTAACCCTCGACCTTCAACCCTTAAACCCTCTACCCTCTACCCTCTACCCTCTACCCTAAACCCTAATCCTTCAACACTAGTCCCTCAACCCTTCACCCTTAAATCCAAGAAAACTCCCTACCCTAAGCCCTAAACCATCAACCCTTAAACTCTCAACCCTTAAACCCTAATCCCTCAACCTCTATACCCTCCACCCTATACATTGGACCCTCAACCCTCAACCCTCAACCATTGAACCCTAAACCTTTAAACCCTCTATGATGTAGAGTGAGTAGGGATAGACCTTATTCTGATAACAAACAACTCCTTTTGCTTATATTTTCTCAAATACTCTTTATGTGGACCCTTCAATTCCACTATTCACTCGAGATAACCCCACCATTCACCAAGGGTTCTCAAAGGAAAACACAACTAACCGACTTGATGATGTTTGGAACATTCCTTTCATGACAAAACATGACAAACAACCCAACCTTGCATCTAGAAACCTTCATTTCTCCATCACTTCCAAAACAGACCTAAAGGCTCCTTGTAGCCTTCCCAACATAGGACAGTCACAAAAAAAATTATCAACCAAGCATTCCTGCAACCAGACTCAACCAAGGCTTGGGAATGTTTTCAACATCACTTACTTGACTGATCAACACTAACAAATAGGACTTTGCACTTGGAAACAATCAACTACTTACCAATACAACATTAGGCTTTATCTTCCTTGTAGCCCTGTCAATTAGGATAGTCAACATAAAAACTCCTTGAAGGAAAGAACTATAAAAGTGGCACTGGTTATAGACCCCTCATGCAGACCTCTTCAAACCCCCAAAACCTCAAGGCATGACATTCAATAGAAAAAATACAATGGATCAACCTATAACGCCATAAGGAAGCCTAATTTGACTACTCCAAGCAAGAACCAAGGTATCTAGGCATGCCCCAACTCCCTTAATCCATTAACAAGGTTCTTACAACTCCAAAAAACACATTTCAACCCTAAAAAACACTCTTCTCAACAATTTTTACACCAAAGTTAGGCTTGTCACATGAGGATGCCAAGTCTAGGGTACCCAAATATTTTCTCCAGACTCCTAGCCTTCTCCAAAACCTCTTCCATCACAAAGTATGATACAAAATCTTCCATTCCACCAAGATTCAAGCCTTGACCATGAAGGAATGGCGAGTTCTTTGCATTTTTGTTATCAAACCCTGGTTTTTGAGGGTTTCAGACCACTTCCAGAAAAATGGCAATAACTTCCTTTATAAATTATAAAATTGGACCAAACCACCACCAAAAGGAAGCTATCTCATACCTCTATCAAATCATGTCATCCTTAGGATCGTACATAGAGATCCATGTTCATACCAAGCGAGTTAACAGTAGAATAACATAGAAACTAGAGAAAAACATAACCTTTCTTATTCAAATCTTCTCCAAATGAACAACAACCTCTCCCCCAACCAAGAGAATCCTTTTTAAACATATTCAAACTCCTCCCAACATCCCTCAACTATTTTTTTAATTAGAGGGTCACTGGAGGACTAACAACTCCTTATTTAAGCAAAGTTTCCTACTAAGGACAACTTAGAACACAAACAAAAAAGTTTCAAATGGACTCCAATTCAAGACAAATAAATGTCTTGGACACACCTAATCATACTAAAACATCAAATTACTTCCTCTCTTTTACTTGGTTACATCATGGCACTTTTTTTCTTTATTAAGCCTATATGCACCAAGTTTACAAGGTGAGGAGGAGACCTATTTCAACCACTAAAAATTCCATTACAATCATAGAAAGCTTATTACAAACTACTAAAAATGGTCCTTTGGACCTTATTACACCACAAGCATCTTGAAAAACCAAACAAAGTTAAAAAAAGCCTCATGGAGGCATGGAGACCCCAAGGTGCCCTTGTACCACTCTACCCTGTACATTAAACCCTCAACCCTCAATTCTCAACCCTCAAACCTCAATCCTTAAACCCTAAACCCTCAACCCCTAGACCCTCTACCCTTTACATTGGACCCTCAACCTAATCCTTCAACCATATACCCTCAAACCTATACCCTAAACCCTCTACCCTCAACCCTAAACACTTAACCCTAAACCCTTTAACCCTAAACCCTTTAACCTTCTACTCTATACCCTCAACCTAATACTCTCTACCATCGACCCTAATCCCTCAACCCTCAATGCTTAAATTCTAATACCCTAGAAACCATCAACCCTATAGGTCCTCCACCCTAATCCCTCAACCCCTATCACTTTCTATCTATCCATAAATCTCACCTCTCCCTCCCTCCCTCTCTCCTACCCTCTCTAATTGTCTCTATCTACCCTCTCCCTCTTTCTATGTACCTCTCATTCAATCAATCCCTACCACACTGTATCGCTCCTATCTATCTCTCTCTATCTCCCTCCCACTCTCTCCCACTCCCTCTCTCTCCCTCTCTCCCATGTCTCTCCCTCCCACCCCCTCTCTCTCATAGGTCTCTCCCTCTGGAAACCCCTCTCTCTCTCTCTCTCTCCCTCCCTCCCACTCTACCTAGATAAGTCCCTCTCCTCCCACCTCCTCTTTCTCTCTCCTCTATTAGGTCTCCTCCCAGTCTCTCCCCTCTCTCGGGAATCTCACTCCTGCCTCCCTCTCTCCCTCCTTCCCTCTCTGCTCCCTCTCACTGCCTCCTCAGGCCTCTCCCCTCTCACCCACCCTCACACTCTCAAGGTCTCTCCTTTGGCACCTACCTTCTATCCTCTACCCTATACCTAATTCTATCTCTTGCCCTCTGCCTTCAACCCTTAAATTGTAATCCCTCAGCCCCTGCCCTCCACCTATGCATTGGAACTCAACCCCTACAATCCCTCAACCCTATACCCTATACCTCAATCTCTACCTCAGCCCTTGACCCTCAACCCTCAACCCCTCGAGCCCCTTAAACGCAAACCTTTAAACCCTCACCCTCTACCCTCCCTAACCATTGAAGCCCCTCAACCCCTCAGTCCTTGAAGCCCCTAGGCCTCAGCCACCTATACCCTCTACCCATTGGACCCTCAGCTAGTCCTTCAACAACATACCCTACGACCCCTTTACACTGGCCTAAGCCCTTAACCCTAAACCCTTAAACCTTCACCACCCTATACCCTCAACCCAATACCCTCTACCATCGACCCTAATCCCTCAACCCTCAACCTTAAGCCCTATTACTGCCAGAAACCCTCAGCCCTATGGTTCCTCCACCCCTTATCCCATAACCCTATACCCTCAACCCCTATCTTTCTCTCCATCTATACATCTCACCTCTTTCCTCCCTCCCTCTGCCCTCTCCTAGTTGTCTCTATCTGCCCTCTCCCTCTTTCTACACTTACTCCTCATTCAATCAGTCTCTACCCTCTAGCCACTCCTCTATCTCTCTCTCCCATCTCCCTCCCACTCCCTCTCTCTCCTTGTATCTCCCTCCCACCTCTCTCTCTCAAGTCTCTCCCTCTAGCAACCTACCTAGGTAACTTTCTCTCTCTCTCCCCTCTCTCTATCTATTCCTCCCGCCCTACCTAGATAAGTCCCTCTCACTCCACCCCCCTCTTTCTCTCCCTCTATTAGTTCACTCCCTCCCACAACCTCTCCCTCTCTTAGGTCTCTAAATCACACTCCCTCTCTCTCCCACTCTGTCACTCTCACACACCCTCTCACTACCTATCTCTCAAGTATCCCCCTCTCACCCCCCTCACACTCTCAAGTCTCTCCCTTTGGCACCCTACCTACATAACTATCTATTTCTCGCCCTCTCTCTCTCTCTCAATTCTCACTCTCCCACCCCCTCTCTCTCTCTCACTCCCTTTATCCCTCCCACCCTACCTAGCTAAGTCCCTCTCACTCCAACCCCTTATCTCCCACTCCCTCTCTCTTAAACTCTCACTTTATCCCTTTATCCCTCTCACCTCCCCTCACACTCTAAAGTCTCTCCCTTTGGCACCATACCTACATAACTCTCTCTTTCTCTCTGTCTCTCTCTCCCCCCTCTCTCTCCAACCCCCCATCTCTCTCTCTCTCACTCCCTTTATCCCTCCCACCCTACCTAGCTAAGTCCCTCTCACTACAACCCCTTCTCTCCTGCTCCCTCTCTCTTAAACTCTCACTTCCACCCCTCTTCCTCTCTCCAGACTCTCTCTCTCTCTCTCTCTCTCTCTCTCTCTCTCTCTCTCTCTCTCTCTCTCTCTCTCTCTCCCCCTCCCTCTCCCTCTACCACCCTACCTAGACAACTCTAGATCTCTTTCTCTCTTAAAATTATCCCTCCCTCTAAAGACATACATAAATACATACATACAAGCATAATATTACATACAATCCTACATTCATCCAAGTATACATGTACATGCATGTATATACAATCTTACATACAAGTAGGCATACATACAATATACATGCATTGATACATATAGGCATACATACATACATACATACATAAATGACATACAAGCATACATGAGCATACAAACATACAAATATATAAACATGCATTCAATATGCATTTAACATAAAGCAAGACATAATGTAAGCGTGTTATACCACACTCGCGTTATGTCTTACTAGACATACTCCCCACAAACAAAAAAAAACATGTCAAAACTGATGTTTAACGTGAGCGCGTTATAACGCGCTCGCATTATATCTTGCTTTGGGAATCCCCAAGAATCTTGTTTGTTATTTTCCTTGGAATACCAACCCAAAGGCTTGGAGGGAATTCCCAATGACCAGAGACATTTTTTTGTAATTTCTACAATATTTCACATAATCGGATTCGTGCTCACCATCAAGATTGCACGTGGTTCAATATCAAATAAATCAAACATTTGGGTAATGTTAGGTTCTCTCTTAGCTATCCAACGATGTAATTTTTTTCACTTTTTGACAATGTTAGGCCATTCATCCATAATTTCTTTTGTTTGTATCTCTCTTTTTTGGCAAAAAGCAGTGTTTGGTTTTTTTTTCATTATAAATTAACCATTCATCAAAATTTCAAATAAATTACATTTTTAGAAACTAGACTCCATTCTACAAAAAAAAAATCAATTAGTTTCCAAAATTTGTAGGGGTAGCACGACAAAAATTCTATTTTTCAAGAAGTGTCCACTTCAAAAATTAGTAAAAAATAAAATATTCATTAAAAAATTATCAAAAAAATTGTGCATCAACTACATACTACTAGCTAACTTCTAACCATAGCGATTTTAAAAATACTAAAAAAAAATTCACCGTACGAGGGTCATACAAGAGTTGCTATGTTATATTTTTTTCTGAAAAAAATAACACCAATTTGTGTACGTCCCTTGTTTGAACCCCTTAATCTCAACCATTTTCAAAAGAAATTAGTAGTTTAGAAAGTAGACTTGAAGCACTTGAATCCTTCTTTTTGTTCCATCTCAAAAGTTTGAGTGTAAGTATCCTCAATTTCACGTCCAAGGTCAATATTTCCTTATTTCAGAAAAAAAGTGACCACTTAAGCCCCCTTTTTTGGGAACCATCTTGGTGCACTTACCCTCAGTGTTAATGAAAATCATAGGCAGAAGTGAAAGTGTTAGGAAGGTAGGTCTTTTTCATCTAGATTTTTTTCATTGTCGAAATACGTCTACCTTAATTGATGCAAATTTGTTCATGAGACTTATGCATGATCACTATTGCTATCTATGCTCTACTGGTTTAATATGCCTATTAGGAAGACAAGGGAAGACAATTGAGAGTGGGGGTGAATCAGTTGTCATAGAAATTCAAAACTTATTAAACTTATTAACCTTATTTTCAGATCTAATCAATAACCATGAAAGTATGAATCAACAACACATTAGAAACACACATAACACCAAGATTTTTTATGTGGAAACCCTGTTAGGGGAAAAACCATGGTGGAGGTTAGTACACAAGATTATACCCTATTAAAATTATAAATAAATGTGAATGGGGAATGCACATGCATTCAGGCGTACTGCCTAGAGCTCACTGCTCAAACATAGAAAGGCTTACTTCCCAAAAGAAGACACACTATCTTACAAAGATATGGATTACATCCGCAAGATTTTGAATTGAGAAAATAGCATCTGCTAATGCCTGATTATAGTTCTGATTAAGCACATAAACACTTCTTCACACTCTTCTCACTCTTCTTCACACTCTGCTTTTGTCTTCGAATGATTAGGAAATTATTCACACATCTCGCACACACCTTTCCTCAATTGGAATAAACAGTCACTTATATATATCTGCAACAAGAAATTTCATCACTACATGTTGGCCTTAATAAAATAATAAAATGAATACAAACTATCGGCCCAAAACATTAAATATTATAAATGTGAATCAACCAAGGTCGGCTACAACATAGTGAAGACCCAAAATAAAATCTTCAAACATGAAAAACACTTCAAAAAATTATTCCTCGAAGATCCACAACACCTTGTCGGTGAAAAAGATGAAAAACATGAACACGCAAGAGAAAATATCCAATCATGAGCACCACGATCAATGCAGATGTGCAACACAGATAGAGAATGATCTAGAAACATCCACAAACATCATGAATCACCAGAGAAGCATCTGCAACAACTGAACTTACTAGAATCACATCATCTTCATTCAAGAACACCAACTGAAGCAACATAATGACTATCAGAACACAACTTCTCATAACTTGATCAAATCTCTATGTGGATCTCTAAAACTTAATGTGGATAAACTAGATATACTTGAAAAGAAACCCTTTAATCCACAACCTTTGATCATCAACGTACTGAGCTAACCAACCAACTGAAATTCACTTCACCACTGACAGCCTGCAACTTATTTATTACAATTTTCTCAATATCCTCGACATACACAGCTTCTAATGTCTTCAAGGCCAATAGTGTTGACATCAATGACAACCACATATCAGCAACACAACCACAACATTCAACAATTCCCATGATTTGTTGCCTACAGTACTTGACTAATGACTCTCTGTGAATAACACAATTATAGTGCTTTTCTTTCAAACATAAAGTGGGTGGTAAGTGTTGCTTTATGTGATAACCATACATGAATTAGTTAAGAAATGGGAATCTCACTTATAAGATGGGTATGTGCAGGATCATCATGGAAAAAATAGGCCCTTAAGTGGCCCGAAAAATTTAGAAAAATTAGAGTTAGGCAACTTCACGTAAAATTTTGAATAAGTTATCTATATTATTTCAAAAATATGTAAGAATATAATATGTATCAAATTGAATGTAGTTTCTAAACTACTAGGTTTTAAACTATTTGGTGAAAATTTGAAATTTCAATGCAATAGTACTTAAATTTCAGGGAAAAAATAAGTAGGTGTATGTCTACCACCGTAACCACAATAAAATGATAACTTTTTTATAAGATTTTAGATATAAGTAGAGAACTCATGTCCGATGTGATGCATACTTTTGTAATTTTTTCTAAGTAAATAATTAATTATATTTTTTATTACAACTTTTAAAAATAAAAAACTTGTATGCTGACCACCTTAACTTGGTCAAAGCTTCATGAAATTCAAAAAATTTAATCTTATAGTATGTAAAGCATAGAATGTGATGCATGTTTTAGATTCAAAAATGTGATACCATTTGAAAGTTATAGGTGTTTTTCAATCAGCCTATCAATCGGGACTTTAGTCGTAATTCAAATAGAAAATGAATAATAATTATTTATTAAATTCAAATTAAAGCATAAATTATATTGGTGGGAAGTTGAGAAACTCCTTTAAAAACTTTTTTTGTTTCATCAATTTTGGGTAAAAAAAAGTCGTCAACCACATACCCTACACATACCCATCATATCGCCACTTTTTGGGCCATCATGATCCTGCACATACCTAGATTTTCTCAATGAATTGGGATCCTATATGCAAATACATGATGTCTATCTTTTCATTTTTCCATTTTCAAGTGCACTCTTGAAAGCTCCTAAGTGGTTGAAGAGACCAGTTGGTGTCAGTTTTTGATTTGGAGGAAAGCTTGCTTCATTTCAGCCCGATATAGCACCTTGTCACAAAGTGTTATTGGCTCTTTTAAGGTAGAGTACAATTTATTCTTTGGTACATGTCATTAAGATGATATATGGTCTTATTTTTCTGCTATTTTCATAAGTGTATATACACAATCTCATTACTGAGGACAGTCTGGTGCTTTGCTCAACAAACTTTGAAGTTGCAATAGCAGATGGTGAGAAATCATCATTACAAGCCTTGTGTGATAAAAGGTCTCAGGATTCTCAATTAGTTATTTGTGGATACTTTTTTAATGGGATTAATAACAATTTACATTCATTTGTATTGTTTCACTTGCAAATTTTTGGTTTCTGCATTGATTTAGTTTGGAAGAAGAGAGGGAGACATGGAATTTCCTAAGAGTCGTGTTTGAAGATGAAGGAAATGCTAGGACAAAGCTACTTGAGAACCGTGGATTTCAAGTGCAGTCAACAAGGAATCAAGACTTATAGGAAGCTCAATCTGCCAACATTGATGATATTAGCAGTGAAGTAATCAACAATGTCACTCTCGATGATACAACACAATTAGATCCATCAGTTCGGTCAAAAGATGGACAAAGATGTTACATCCCCCAATGAATTGGGATCCTGTATGCAAATACATGATGTCTATCTTTTCATTTTTCCCTTTTTAGGTGCACTCTTGAAAGCCCCTAAGTGGTTGAAGAGACCAGTTGGTGACAGTTTTGGATTTGGAGGAAAGCTTGCTACATTTCAGCCCAGTACAATGTCATAGAGTGTTGTTGGCGCTTCTGAGGTAGAGTAAAATTTATTATTTGGTACATATCATTAAGCTGATATATGGTCTTTTGTTTCTACTATTTTCATAGGTATATATACACAATCATGAAGCTGCAATAGCAGATGGTGAAAAATCATCATTACGATCTTTGTGCGATAAGAAGTCTCAAGATTCTCAGTTAGTTATTTGTGGATATTTTTTGAATGGGATTAATAACAATATAAATTCATTTGTATTGTTTCACTTGCAATTTTTTTGTTTCTACATTGATTTAGTTTGGAAGAAGAGAGGGAGACATAGAATTTCCTAAGATTCATGTTTGAAGATGAAGGAAATGCTAGGACAAATCTACTTGAGCACCTTGGATTTCAAGTGCAGTCAATAGAGAATCAAGACTTACAAGAAGCTTAATCTGCCAACATTGATGATATTAACAGTGAAATAATCAACAATGTCACTCTTGATGATACAACACAATTAGATGCATCAGTTCAGTCAAAAGGTGGACAAGATGTTACATCCCCCAAAGACAATGGTGAGGAGTTTTTTGATAATTTGCATAGTCCGAAAGAAGATTCCTCACTTCCTCCAACTAAAAATGATTTTGTTGTTGGGAAGGATACCCTAGGCAATGGAGAAGAGGTGTAACATGAAGCTACTAAAGATTCCACTAAATACTCAGAATGCGATGAATCCATTAAAATTTATTTAGTTGTTGGTGATTATAAGGGAGAAATCATGCAATTCCTATCAACAAACAAGATGGAAGATGCACTTCTCATTGCTCATGTCAGGGGGAGTTCTTTAAGAGAGAAAACTCGTGATGAATATTTAAGAAAAATGAATTATTCCTATCTTAATGTTATGCTTCTAGACTAATTACATGGAATTTGCAATGTCTTAATGTCTTTTAATGTTTTATGTTTTACCCACCTTCTTGTATTCAACTAACTGGCTCTGTTTATCTAAAATATATTTCTTTATGTGGAATATTTTTTGACTTAACTCTATTAGTGCAAGTCGTTTCTGCTATGGTCAATAATGATCTTATTAGCCTTGTGAACAATAGACCTTTGAAATCCTAGAAAGAAACTCTTGCTTTACTTTGTACAGTAAGTTTTTTTTCCCACAAAAATCAGTTAAACAAAAAATTATGTAAATTACATAATGCAATTTTGATTTGGAGCAAATTGTACTTGACAATAAGTTTTTTTTATAACTTATTTCTAATTTATGTGAGTTGTAGTTTGAAGTTTTTGATATAATGAGAAAGTGTACAAATTTATGCATTTTATCATATAGTTGTGTACAGTATTTTCAAACATTTATCATAGTTGTATCATAGATACAAGACTTGGACATAAAACAGTCTTGGCAGGCTGATTTTTAACTTAAGACTTGGAGGAGTCGGCACAAACTTGGTAGGCCAAATTTTTGACTTGGACGTTGAAGGTAGGTTTTCAAATCAAATAAACCCTACCCCATAGAGTGATGTGTGTTTTCCATTATATTTTCATTGAATGCTCCTAGAAAAGAAATAAAATTAGCTATGATGGTTTTTTGTTCACTATTGCCAATTGATTCTAAGTTTTCTTTAAGAGGATTTGGGTTGTAATATCAAAGGGGTCTCTTGTAGTCAATAGAGAAAGAAAGTCAAGAGATTGTAACAAAGATGTGATAATAACAAAGCACAAGGTTCAAAGAAATGAGATCATAATGTAAAAACAAAAGAGAAAAATTATGTTTTTATCAGAACAATGATTTTAAGGATTGACTATGAAGAACAATCATCATAAGATAGCAGTGAATACAAAAAATGACAGTGCTAATGAGTTATCAATATAGTGAATAAAGAGTTCCAATTTTCAATGCATGATAATAGTAGTCCAAGGAATGCAATGAATAGGAAACAAATACAATATATAGAGAGCAAATAGTTGCAAATGATCACTATTATATCAAAGCATATGAGTGTCAGAGGATCATAGCAAAATAAAGGAGATAATAAAATTTGTTATGAATGCCATGTGACCCGATATCATGCACAAAGAAGATGTAAAAGACCATGGAACAGAGTGAAAAGGGGTCAAAGTCAATGAGATTCATTCAATGCCAAAGATCATTATCAGTATATCAATGAAAGCACAAGATTGTAATAGCAATGAAGCAATGGAAAGCAAGAATAGTATATGCAACATCAAGATCACTATCATAAAGGATGAAGATCAGCATGAGGTTTCAGGATTCAATATTTCCACTTACATTTAGATTGTAACCTTGTTTAATGTCCTGCCCTTTCTTGAATGTACTAGTGTTGAAACTCAAAAAACAATGCTCAACAAGCTCTGGCATTACAAAAATGGAAACCACCACTCTTTGCATTCAATGGTTGTTTGCTTCGTTAGACTTGCAATGTACTCTCAGACCGAAGCTTTTTCTTGATATCTTCTGTTATGGAAAACCTTAAAAAGCGTGCGGGAGCTGAAATACCAAATTGTTGATTAAACTTCGAAACTTCCCTCCAACATGCAATCACAATGTTTTATGCCAAAAATCAACTGCTTGAGATTCCCTCCAAATGCATACATGACCCAATCGACCAAGGCACCAAAAATATCTATTTTTTTATCTACCAAAAACACCTATTACTAAAATACACCAAAAAAAACTATTGTGTGGAAGGCATGTGAAAATTAATCTTCATTTTTAGGGTAAAAAAAATCATCTATCTACATTGTCATTTTAATAGAGGTTGTGAAAATTAAGATAAGCATGTTGTGCTCCTAAAATTACTAGAGTTCAAACTTGTATAAAAAATAACATCTATAAAAATGATCAACACACAATTGATTTCATAGATTATAAAATAATTCTATTTTTTAAAAATAATTAACAATATAAAGCCTGAAAGATAAAATTTTCACATACCAAAAGTGATCATTGTTATTTCTATTTCGCATTATTAAGATGCTTGAATATATTAGCAAGCAAAGATAGAAGTGAATAAATGTTCATTTTTATTGCAATTGGATTGTTTAAATCATATTTTATTAGTGAAATTTGATCACAATTTCTCTTTGATACACTTGACATGCTAAAACAACAAGAAAATAAAACTGGCTTCAAATCATAGTTAAAAAAATTAATGATTCATTAACATAATGAGTAATAAAAGTTAATGAATAAAAATGTTTATAATTTTTTTATAAAATACGTAAAGGCCTTAAGACTGCACCGAGAGGCAATGCCTTCCACGCAATAGGTATTTTTGGTGCACCAAGCAATGTAGGTGGCCAAATGGCCCACTTAGGTAGGGGTCCCATGAGGGGGGCTTAAGCTCTATGGATTATGATCAAATTTGAAAGAAAAAAGAATAGAGGAGTAATAGTCGTTTATTTAGTCATTAATTTAGCCATATATTTAGTCATTTTTATTTGTCTGATATTAGTCATTTATTTAGTCATTTAGTTGTGATTTTACCCAATGACCAACTTAGTCACTTATAAATGACCAAATTAGTCATTTATTTTCCAAATACTACTAGTGTTAGTCACGTGGTCATTTATTTGCCAAATTATACTAGTGCTACTATTATGCTACAATACACTAGATTGTGCCAAGTAGACACAATTTCCATTGCCAAACAGGGACCCTAACACAAAATTGTTGCACCTCTATCCCAATAAGGATCATACACCTCAGCATCCCTTTGTAAAAGGTTCCATGTTGGAGATGCCCATGCTAACAATAGAGACCTTTTTGGCAGATCAATATATGGAAGGCCACAGTATGATTCCAATGGAGAAGGAATATATATTAACAGGTCACAGTGAGCTGCAATATTATATGTCCCTTATGAATCAGGAATTACCAATTGAGAGCCAATTTATCTCAAAATTAGCAGATCATTTAAATGCATAAGTTTTCCTAGGTATAGTTCAAAATGCAAGGGAGGCATGCACATGGTTGGGATACACTTATCTTTCCATTCACATGCTATGAAGCCCAGTTATATATGGTCTATCCGTTGATGCTTTACAGAAAGACAATACCTTAGAAGAGAGAAGGGGAGACTTGGTAAGCATAGCTGTGATTTTCAATTTAGTACATAGTAATTTTACTATGGTATTGTTAGACAAGTATGACCCTTGAATTTTACTTTAATGGTACTAGTTAGTGCTTCTAATAATTGAACTCTTTATGTTAACAGATACATTCAGCTACAACTACCTTGGACAAAAGTAATTTGGTGAAATATGATTGGAAAAGTGGATATTTCTAGGTTAATGATCTAGGACGGATAGCCAATTATTACTACATTACTCATGGGACAATGGCTACTTATAATGAGCACTTGAAGCCAACAATGGGTGATATTGAGCTATGTCGATTGTTTTCATTAAGTGAAGAGTTTAAATATGTGAGAATAAGAGAAGAAGAGAAGATGGAACTTGCAAAGCTCTTAGACCATGTTACTATTCCAATGAAGTAGAGTTTGGAGGAGCCAAGTGCCAAGATCAATGTTTTTCTCTAGGCTTACATTTCACAGCTTAAGCTTGAAGGTCTCTCCCTCTTGTCTGATATGGTGTTTATTACTTAGGTATGTATTTATATTGAAAACCTATGTAGCACAAATCATAACCATTTTATCAATTTATAAGTGGGTGACTTGAATTTTGTATCCTTTGTAATGAAAATGATAACCATTTTCTACCTTTTTATAAGTGGGTGACCTAAGAATTTTTGGTTTTCCACAAAAATATAAATTTATCCTTGAGGATGTTGTGCATGTCCACCCTCTTGCTTATGGTTTTAACCATACATCCCATTCTCAAGTCCTATCTTCTCCAAATCATTCACCTTTGTTAGACAAAAGGAGTTTATAATTTTTTATGGAAGTTGTTGGATGATGCACACTATGTAGTTCTAAATAATTTTTTTTTTCTTTGGTTATGTGTCGTAGAGTGCAAGTCACCTCCTTAGAGAACTTTTTGAGATTATCCTAAAAAGAGGATGGGATCAGTTAATAGAGAAGGCACTTAACTTGTGCAAGATGGTTGCAAAGTGCATGTTGAGTGTTCAAACTCCGCTCTAGCAATTTAAAGGCATTTGAAATGACATATTGACCAAAATTGAGAAGAAAGATTTAGCTTGGGATCGGTATTATGATATTCCAGCCCAGGAGATTGGAGAGCTCATTTGTTTTCCAAAGATGGTAAAAACCATTCATAAGTTTGTGAAAAATTGATTAAAAGGGACTGTAAATACCTAGGTTTGAATAGGATTGAAGTGCCTAAAATAATGATACAAAGCTTCATATGAAGGATTTCTTAATGCAGATATAGGAAGTAGCTGCAAATCTAGCAATTCAGTTGGGGGTGGATATTTTTCTGGCAGGATAAGATGTCTAAATGAAATTGAAAAAAAATTATGTGATCCCAACCATTTGTCAGAAACAACACGAATAAAATATTGGGGTGGAAAAGGTTCACGTATTGGGACAATGAAGCTAAGGTTATGATCATCTTCCACATATTGCATCTTCAACATAAAATACTCGTGATGGAGTATAAATTCACCAGCATTGTCTTCCACTATAATCTAGAAAGGTTCAACATCCCCATCGGACCATCGCGGGAATAGGACACCTCGTCTCGCCAATAGAAGATCCTTACACCGATGAAAAAATAAAACTGTCGACGCATCACTAGAACCAGAAGACACGTCCGGCCAATAGAATGATAAGGTGGGAGAAGTCAGCTCCATTTTCTATAATGTGGTAAGAGTCATACAGGTAACACTCTGTCAGGCTGGGGAACTCTTCTTGGAGGATCTAAATGATTTTCCTCTTTTTTATAAGACTATGTTGGCAGTGCCACCTAGATCACAGTTGTTTGGTGGGATTCCAAACCTAGACAACGAGGTGTAGTTGTGGAAATATCATAGAGAGAAGCTAAAAGCTACCATGAATTTTTTGAGCGAATTTATATCAGAGTCTTGCTTAGTGTGGCTTAAGACATGTGCAAATGATATTCTCTCTATAGATAGGCTTGGGGGAAATTATTTGCTTGATCTTGTGGAAAGTGGCAAGGAACTTGCAAAGAATGAGGCATTCATCATAGAAACATTAGACAATCTAGATGCATTTGAAGGGAACTTAGAGTGGCTAAAAATAGTTTTTGGTTCAACTGTTGAGTTTTCATTGCAATGCATTTGTGAGATTGTTTTGAAGCACTCAAAGCATCTATGGGATGAACTTTTTGAAATCCTATTTGTTAGTAGGATGAAACAAATAATAGATGATGGATTTGTAGATATGCATGAGATAGTTAAGGTTGGTAAATGCCTTGAAGCCATAGTTACATCTCTGGCAAGTTACAAATATGTTGAAACCCATTTGTACAAATTAACTACTAGTGAGGGCTATCTTGTCAAGAGAGGGGACCTAAAAACTGTGAATCTCTCTGGGTTGAGTTTTAGATTTATGATGACCAATGATAAAGACTGGTTTGGTCACCTTAACGCTTATTTTGGAACTAAGGTTAGTCAAATAAAAGATACCACAGATGAGGGGTCCAAGAATATTCTAGGAGACCTATGTTCTTCATGCACATAAATCAACTTCAAGGATAAATGATTTAGCACCTTATTTGCAAGAGCAATGATTCCATTTTATCTCAACATTGATTGTTGAGATTGAAGAACATCTTGCACATCTTTCAGAAGCTCTCTATCAAGAAATGAAAAATGAGGAGATGCCAGAAAAAATGAATAAGGAGACACTAGAACCGACAATTAGAGTGGAAAGGGCACTTTTCTTAGGAAGGCTTTTAGTTGCTCTCAGGTAGAAATTGGTGTTTCTAAATACTATTGTTACCAATTTGACAAAGAGGGAATTGTTGGATCCATGTAGAGAGGATACAACATTGAACAACTAGTAGCATATAACCAGTGAAATGAATAAAATTATGACATAAGAGACTGCTTAGACTAAAGGTATAGAATCACAACTCCATACTTCAAACTTTTCACTGTCTATTCTTGCACTATTTTGGGTCACTCAGTCATTATTATGGCTCATTTTTCCCATTTCTAGTCCCAAAACTCATCACAGGTGTGCCAAGTCACTCAACCTAAAATCCCTTCTACTGTAAAACTATGTTCCCCATCTTTCAAATGGCTCTATCCCAAGGGAATGTGCTAGTGTCTAGTTCAAATTTAAATTCAAATTCCCTCCAAACCCATGAATTCTCACCCTAATGATTTTTCTAACAATTTCTCACTTTATAAAAGCAAACTTAGCACTCATTTGGAACCCTAATTTCTCTCTCTAACATCTTGATCCTCCTCATATTCCTCTACTCCCTAAAAACCTTTTTTTTTTCCTTTTTTTTGAAGAACATGCACCCTTTTATGCTCTCAAAGGTTCTTGGTGGAGAACATGATGTTTTTAAAGCATGGATAGACAATTTGGTTTTTTTTGTTCATTTTCCAATCTGTCTTTTAAGTGTATTTGCATGTCCTGTGGGCACATGTCTCCTAAAAGTTAAGAGGCATTCTAGAGAAATATATGGAGAGATCCAAAACTATCTTCATCATTTTCTAGGCATATCCAAACCCATCTCCCATTTAAAAATATGTTTCTATCACAGAGACACATACTAGGAGTCATATTCACTTGACACAAAGTTTACATAATCATCATTTTACAAACTTGAGATAAGAAAAAAAATTCAAATCATTCTTTGACAATTAGAACACAGTGAACTATGGACATACCTGAATATCATCATTGAAGACAAGGTGATATGAAGAGTACTTCTCTAGCAAGGTAAAGGCATTGTGATTAGAAAAGTCTTCAAACTGTCATAAGAGCACACGTTTCTTCAGTTTCCTTAAGATTTTGTAAGCTAAAGCAATAAATAGCATAATATGGATTAATGCTCTAAAAATCACAAATAATGGATTAACGAATATTTTGCATACATTATTTCTTCCAACAGCTAAATATTGTAGATTAGGTATTAATTGAAGATGCAATTATTATAGAAAAATTGTGTTAGGTATTCACTATCAGTTACAGAAGGGAAAATTCTACAGGAAAACTTAGACCATATTCTTAAACATTTTTGAAAAAGGAACCTCAAGTTAAAGATCCATTTCAATTAAAATTAGGGGATCCTCTCGACCTGGTTAAGGACTTTCTCTCCATAAGCTTGTTTGACAGCAGACATGAACTCATGAAGAAGGTCACCATATTCCTTGAACACATAATATAGTTAGAAAATTGTACTATGTAGACTTGGGCCATAGGAAAAATTAGAAAAGTAAAGATGAAAATATTTTCTAGTCAAGAATAAAACCTATCCTGTAGCATGTCTCTGTCTAAGCCCTAAGTAGAATTCATCATTCAGCAATGTTCCATTGTTGGTCCCGACATCAATAGTTACTAGAAGGTACTGCTCACATACAAATTTTCAGACTAGAATCAGTGTCATATATGGCTCAGGCTATCATATAGCATAATTTAAATCCATATTACCCTAAATGCATTTTACTCCAGAACTTAGTGGTGCAGGTGCACCCTTGCAAGGTCATGCCTCTATGAGGCAACTTCAAGTTTTTGGTGTAAATATGATGTATTAATGTTGAAATAACATCTAAATGTCCACTTTCAGCATGTAATAGGTCCTAGTTAGTAATTTTAAGTTTATTAGGCATAAAGTGTAAAATTTGAAAATTTTGACAAATTGTTGTCAATTCAAAATTGTAAAAATGCAACAAAATTGCATGATGATGGAGGGTGAAGAGTCAAAGTAGTTGAAGAATTATTTTTAGGAATTGCATTGGATTTATAAATTCATTTTATAGCCTCACACATTTTGAGGAAGGTTGGGGAAGGATGTATGAAGAAGATTATTAATGAAAAATTCTATTATTCTAGTATTTTCATGGATTTCATACCACTGTACAGCCATTTTTGTACAAGTAACCACTCCTCCTCCATTATAGATTATATCCCTGTGAGTCTCATTTAATTTTCATTTGATTTCATTTAAAACAAATTTATTTTTGTAAGATTTATGAGTAATTTTGTCCAAGGCAGGTTAAAACCCTTAACTAGGGTAACAATGTGCAATGAAAATTAAGTTTCTCTTGTTTGCACCATTGGAATCACCTAAAAATTTGTGAGAAGGAAGTTTTATATGTCCTTTAAAGGATACCAAAGTTATAGAGTCATAGAATATGATTTAGGTTAGTTTCTAGCAAGCCCTAGGTCTGTAAATGGAGAAAAGACTAGTAAAACCAATGCATAGTGATGTTTTATTGAGTCTTGTTTGTGTTGTATGAACCCATATTGGGTATTAATGCTTTAAATGGATGCTAAGATGTATTTATAACCCTTACGTGTTTTTTTTTTTTAATCTACAATTTTGAGTCCATTCATTATGAGATTGCCCTGTTAAGACAGTTTGGAGGACAGTCCTATTAAGGACAGAATTTGCAGATGTTGTTGTCGTGCATCTTGAAAGACCATGGAATCATCTGAAAAGGGTTTCTTTGAGGATTTTTGAATGCCTTTGAATCAAGTTGTGAATCCTTGAGAGATCATTATTGTGGTATGTCAGATTGAATGAACTTTGGAAGCCTAATTAGGTCAGTTGGGACAGTCTAATTTGGAAGTTTTCATGTCTGAAATGTTTGAATTGGCAATTGACTTTGGTTCAGTCATTTTAATGTTCTTTAAGGTGTTTTGAAGATTCATCAATAATTTTTATGCCATAATCTTAGTTTTGGTGTTGTGAAACATGAGTTTTGTGAAGGAAAAGTGAGTTCTAGTTGCAAGGACAAGCAAGAATTGGTTGTGCTCTTGTCAAGTTGACTTTTGGTTGAGAGGTTTGTGGTCCTACATTGCATCACTTAGTCCCAACCTTTTGAAACATACACAAGAAAAGGGAAAAACATTGATACCTTTTACATGGTATCTTAATAGCTAAAATCCATTTAACGAACTAAGATTATGCAAGTTTGTGCATGAGAAGAAATACAGGCAGTACTTTGATAATCAATAGAAACAAGGTGGTCTATATAACTTAATAATGTTCTAAGTCAAGTTTTATGTTGTACCAATTTTCTAGAATCAACCAGAAATAAGTTACCAGTAATAGCCATAGTCATTTGATATATTTGATATATTTAAATGCTCAAAGACAAAAGAAAAAAGGTCAAAAACCACTAAGTAACCAAAGCAGAAATTGAAAACATTTTAAATCTCTAGTTTGCATTCCTTTTACAATGGAAATTATCCATGCACCTAAATAGATATTTTAAAAATGCAACACAAAAACTTTGAGGTAAGTGGATTGAAGTGGATGAGATCCAAACTAAAAATCCACTAATTGACAGGTCACTTGTTTACAACTTTTAGACAAACCTTGGAAATACCAAAAGCCTGGTTGTGACCTAAATTCCCACTACATCAGAAGAAGATAGATCTAATAGGTGAAATAATTAAGATATGAAAGTCCTCACCACACAGTGAGAGACTCTTTATTGTTGAAACATATATTTTTTGCTCCTATGGGCTGGTCTTGCACTTCTAGGGTTTTTCACCTAAAAGGAGAGAGATAGGAGGTAAAAATGATAATAGTTCACTCAAATTATGTTATGTTCAATGTTGTCTAATGTAAATGAAGTAAAATAAATGCAATTGACTGATCTAAATGAATGAATATGAATGCAAAAGTGAAATTAAAGCTATGTTTGAAAACACATTATGATATGCAAACAATGAAGTAAATGAAGAAAATATTTAGAACATAATAAGATGAGTTAAATCAAAGTGCACCTGGGTGAATTATGATGAATCTGGAATGTTGTGGATGCTAGCTAAACTCACTAATTTTTCATAGTGGGACTCATTCACCCAGGGTGGCGAATCAGTCCTCCTCCTAATGAAAAACTATCAGGAACAAGTTTTTGTCTATCGAGATCCATAATCTAACAAAATTCAAGTTTTACGTTGTAAGGTGGGACTCATTTTCCATAGGTGGTGAATCAATCCTCTCCCAAATTTTTGAAAAAATCACGAGACAACTCTGCAACACCAGATCTGGGAATCACTGCTTGTCGGGTTGTCGAAGAAAATTCTACAGGAAACTGACAGAAAACCTTCTCCAAGCTTGAAATAGACTTCAGTTGACTTTAAGCACCTAGTTGACTTGTAAACCAATCTTCAACACCAAAAATCTTGTCAAATCTGCACACAAAAGGTTGCAAACAAACATGCAATCTAGGGGGAAAATGGTTTAGGGTTAGTGAATAGGGGTTTTCCTTGGTCAAACCCCACTTTTGGTAATCAAACCCTTAATGAAACAATGAAATGCAAGAGAAAGATAAACTAATAACATGTAATTGCTATCAACTTACCAAAACCTTGATGATGCAAGTCTGAAGTAATGTCAATGGTTGCTCCAAAGTGCTTGAAAAGATGTTGGAAAATGCTTGAATGCTTGAATGAATAGGTGAATAAATGAACTTGATGAATGGGGGTTGAAATGAGGTGAAAATCACCTATTTATACACACTTGTGCCTTAGTTACCCATTCATACCTTAGCACAAGTCGACATCAAGTGTTTTTGAAGAAAATCCCGAAAGGAAAATTTAAAAAAATTGAATTTGGTGCCAAGGGGGACTCATTCGCCACCCATGGCAAATGGGTCCCACCTAGTACCTGAAAATGTGTGTCAGGAAATATGTTGTATTTAATGTTGTTTGTTGGGATAATACTCAAAAATACACTTAATTAAGCATATGAGAGCATAAAGGGGCCAAATAAAGCATGAGAAAGGGATAAATAGTGAAAATATGCCTAGAAAAATGTGAAACTTGTTACAAGACTTTACAAAACTTCAAAATAGGACTTGTTTAATGATAAAAAAAAAGGTGATTTTTTAGGTGAATTGCAATAAATAGAGTCTAGAAGAGTGTAGAAATTTCTTACAACACCTTCACAAGATGTTGTTCTTTGAATTTTAGTACCTAAATAAGCATATTCAAGCCATGCTACACCATAAAATCAAAAAAAAATAGACAAACACGATGAAACAAGACCTAAAAGGCCATGAAAATGACAAGGGGCCATTTTTATATGGCACATTTATCCCCCACTTTAGTGAGAGGATGAACCTGCTTGAAACTCACACTAAAGTAGCCATGAACATCGAGAGGAGGGTTCAAATGTACAAGTATGTTAGCAAGATGGAATGACAACGATCAAGAGGGATGATGAAGCCCTCATGATGAAGATCCCATGGCAAACTAGCCATAAGAACAAAAGAACACACAAGTGTTGAGATGAATTGGATGAAGCTTAGATTGCCAATCCAACTAGTTGTGGATTAGATCTAGGCTGGTTGTTTGAAAAAGAGAATATGTACTCACTTTGGGGCCACAGAACTAGTTGTCTACATGGTGAGAAGGCACAAAAAAGTAAGATACATACGCTAGTTGGTATGCACTCACAAACACAAAAGTGGCTATGGGGAAAATTCATGCCACTAGGTGGCCTTCCCACTCAACCATATTAAAGTTATACCCATTGATAACTTTAACAAGGCACCACAAGGAAAAATGTTCATGAACAAAAACACAAAGTACCACAGTCATGCAAGCTAAGTTATGCAAGGTGGAAAAAGGAAAATATGTAAAATGTAAAGGATGTTCAAAGGAGTCTTGTTTAGTGAACATGCAAGTTCAATCACTTCAGGAACATTGTGTCTGATTTCTCCAAGAGAGGACCAATCAAAGAATAGTATATTCGCAACTTAGGGGATGCAGTGTGTCACATCAAGCCACCAAGAGGAATGTAATATGTTGAGATAGATAGTCTATAAGGGTATTTCATCTTTGCCAAGGCCAGCATCAGAAAGGAGGCCCAAGAATAAATTACCAAGAATAAAACAAAGTAAACAAAGAAATGTGCCATTGCACACTCCCAATTGGAAGCATAGATAAAAAATTGGGAGAAAAAATCCAAGAGGTCGGAGTAGTATATCAATTTTGTCTACAATGGCCCAACACAACAAAAGGTCTTTGCACCCAGATACTTAAGATAGAATATTAGATAACATAAGTGGTAGATGACCTACTTAAAGACCCATCCATATCCATAAGAGATCAAGTTGATTCTCTCCACAACCAACTATAACCACTCCATACTCAGTGTAAACAGGTGAAAGAACAAATCAAACAGCTAAGGGAGATAGTCAGTATTCATTTGAGACTTGTCCAGGCAATTTTGAAGGAAGCAAAGCAAGTAGCACACAATATTTCAATTCCAATAAATCTTTGGGAGGTAGAACTCACACTTGCTCACATCCAAGGAGAAAATGGGTACATTTCTACATGCACAAGCACATTGAGCTTCAACAATAACAAGGCTCAAATTGCAATACAAGCATATCCTTCCCCATTAAGCATCATGTCTTGAGGACAAGACATTATTTTAAAAGGGGGATGATGTTAGTAGGTCAAGGATAGGGTTAGAACCTACCGCAGACTATTGCAAATGGTCCACGGAGGGAAAACAAATTCATTAGTTGTAATAAGAGTCATGTCACTTAAAAGCAATGGATACATATATATGCAATGTAAATCATATGCAGAAGATATAGATATAGATAGAGATAGATAGATGCATAGGAGAATGAATATATGAATTGTATGAGACATATTATGAAACATAGACTAAGACCTATTCTTGTATGAGACTATGATATAATATAAAGAATTTATAAGGATTATATATATGTACAATAAATGTATGAATGTTTCTTTTATTATTGATATGATATGCATTAAGTATATCCTTTGGGGTATAAACAGACTACATAAGAAGTATTGGGGTACAAATATTTGGATTGTACTTCCCCATACTTATTTCTAACATCCATTATAGAAGTAGAGTACAAGGATGTGACACATGCCTATAAAGAGGTGATTTGATTATAGAGATTGTGCTCAAGTATTAACTTTGAATATAGACATGTCAAAATTAGATGTGATGGCTATAGTACTATTTGTTTAGTAAAAAACCTAATGTACCTTTATCATATGAAGTGTATTGTGTTTAGTATCACTTTGTTCACAAGATGGTTGAGGTTGGAAAAGTCATGATATAAAATGTTGACACTTTGGTTAATATTGCAAATTCTCTTACTAAGCCAATGAGCATAAATAAATTAAATTGGCATAGAGGCCATGGGCCTTGCCTCTTCTAGCATTTAATATATTTTTAAATTTCCCTTTACATCTTTACAATGTAAATGTCAAGTGAGATAATTTTTAGGATTAGGTATGTCATTCACATTGCAAATTCAACTGTTACAAATTATATTTAATTTTGTAGATGATAAATAATGTCTAGTCTCCAAAAATCATGGAATGGGTGAAAATGGATATGCATGTCAGGGAAGGGAATTTATCTATTATGTTTATTTTTCAACATACCTTTATTATTGATTAAGAAGATATTGAATAAGCATGTTACATCGAAATAGTCAAAATTAATAGTTTAAGTGTAGTTCCCTAAGTTTTTTCCCAAGATATTAATGGTAAATGAATAATTTAAAAAATGATACAATTATGACATAAACATGCCACAATACACACACATACACACTAGAGATTTTGTAACACAATACAAAAATACTCATAGAATATGATTGCATGCACAGAACAAGATTGCACAAGCAAAAAACATGACAATTTCATCATAATGACCATACAAGTAGATAAAGCTTTCTCTTGATGTGGTGAAAAAGGTACAAGAATAATAACCCTCATCTCTCATGAATGGATAAACTACAAATATAAATGCACCCTCATTTCCAATTCCAAGGAAACCCAAGTATTGTTCCATCCCACAAAATAAACCAAGACACAATCACGGATCCTAAAAATGTGGAAACAACATCCAATCGTAATTGATGTTAAATAGGAGGTAAATTGACTAGGTAGGTCACTTTCTCAACCTAAAAGTAATAAGAGAAGTAGCATTTCCTCTTGAGGCATGAAATTAGACACAAAATAAAGCATAAATACAAAAGGACATAATATCTCACCAAACTAATATGATAGGCATTCAAGGTAGACCCTAAGGAATAACTTTCATTTAACATATTTTGTAAATAGTTAGCAACTAACCTTAAGAATCACCCTTTTTGGACCCAAATTTCATTTTTTTCTAGTATAAAATTACCTAACTAATCTATGTTGGTTTGAATAGGGGTATTTCTTATTCAATTTCTCATTTGAAGTGTGAACAAGGCACATTGTTTAACTATTCATTAGTTGGGACCTATTCAAGCATGTTCACATATTATGTTTACTTAATTATTTAGTAATATTTATATAAGTATTAGGTACACATGTGATCTTATCTTTAATTATCTCATGCAATAGGATTAAGACACATGCCACAATATTTTCTTTTCATATATCTCAATCTTATCTTTATAAGCAAGGCATCATATGTACATTTTCATATAGATATCTCATAGATTATAATTTGTTTTCTACCACAATCAAGAAATTATTTCTCCTATTAATTTCTTGTTGAAGGTAATCTTTGGTCTTATAGGTGATCTCAAAGCTTGAATCCATCGGTGACTCTTACATGGTATTAGAGCTTTAGATATCTAAAACCATCCAATCATAGTATATAGGAGTCAGTAAATATAATATTCCCTTTGTTTGTGTCAATCTATGCATGAGTTTGCCTCATAACGACATCATAATGTATGAATTTGTAATTTTTAAATTAAAATATTTTTAAGGCTAAGGCACATTTTTGGTACTTGGTCACTTGATCACTAATGGGGGTTTCTAACTAGTCCCAAAGGGACTTATCCCCATGGGAAACACAATCACAACCACCCGATCCTGTCACCTTCAAACCACTCTACCTAAAAATGTTGTTGAACTCGTCTCCTCCATCTAGCTATGTGAACCAAGTAGCCTGAGAAACTTTTTCCAGCCAAAGACTAGTGAAACTTCCTAGATCAACTACCAATGGGGAAACACCATTGAATCTTGCTACCCAAAAGCATTATGGCCCCTTTTTGGCTTGTAAGGTAGCTATTTTTTTGTGATCCATAATTTTTCATCAAGATTTAGAATCCTGAAAATGATATATCATCGAAAATTTGGTTCCAAGTATTTTTTTAGTGGTGTAGATCTCATTATCAGATTTTTCTAATGATACTTTTTACTGTTGATTGAAGTTGGATCTTTATTTTTTACTTTTGAGCTCATAACATAGATCTTCAATTTTCATAATTCTTACATTGGAAAGGTATTGGGGGAGCTCTACACATTTTTCTATGCACTTTTTCTAGATTTATCTCTAAGTAATTTTTTTAGTTTATTGTATATTTAAGCTTTTATTGATTACTTGGAAATCCTAGCACTTGGAAAACTTTTATTTTGATCAAATTACTTCATTTTAACTACTTAATATGTATTGAGATTGTGTATCTCTAATTTTATCATTTGAGGAGTGTGTCATTGTAAAATCATGGGTTATGCAACACATCCTTCTATAATCATTTTGATTAAGGACAATTATGAGTCTAGAAAAAAAGAAATCCCGATGCATTGTAGGTGGCTCAATCTTTTGCCTCATCTTTATGGACTCATCCCTAAGCTAGATACACCTTGAAAGAAATTAGTTTAGGATAATAAAATGATCATATCTTAGGATTGATTGGTACAACTATTGGTGTTGATATTTTTTGGGAGATCTCATATACTAAATTCCCTCACACACTTTGGATTGGAATTTGGGAGATATTTGGAGACGCACATATCTCTCCACTCCCAAATGATCTTGCATCAAATTACCTCATTCCACTTTATGATGTAGACAATATACCTTTAAATTATGATACATTAGAGGAGCTTGAATATGATGTAGAGCTTGAACACCTTGATGGTATAGAGACCTCTCATGTTGATCCTTCTCCTCCTATTGCGACTAAATCTCTATCATCTTTTGCTTCATAAAAGTTTAGATTTTTTTCAAGAGCTTCTATTGATTCATTGCACAATAAGTAAATCATAGCCTTCTAGATTTCAATCATTGGGATTCCTATTTATCAGGCGCTACACCCTTGCTTATGGAGTCTCATATTGCAAATTTGGAAGGCTCATTTGAGGGGTTATCAATCCTCTTTGATGGAAACCCCACCATAGCTTTTGTTCCATCAACTTCATCTTTGGATTGTATTTATCGAGTGAAGCCACAATAGTGGTTTACAATTGAAGTGAGGAAGGAAAACTCACAAAAAATGAATGCATGGAAAAAAAATTGATTTTAGGGGTTCGTACGAACCTATTGGTTCGACCGAACCCATTAGGGGTTCCGGCGAACCCTCCTAATACTTTCCCGCCAAAAAATCCATCAAAACACCTTATAGAAGGGGGTTCGAATGAACCTTGGTTCGAACGAACCCCCTTTATTCCTCATCCCCTCCTTGAGACACAAAAAAACCCTGAATTTTGGCAATTCGGAGGTCGAGTTGAGGATGAAAATGGAGGAATCTTCACAAACCCAACTTGAATCAAGTAGTCCTTAGAACGAGCTATCCAACGAATATAATTTTAATATGTTTTGGTTTTATTATGTATTTGTTTTTTTAGTTTTATTAAACATAGGTTTTTCATCAAAAATGAAGGTCTATGTTCTGCACATGCGGAAAAATAGTAGATTATCAAAAAAAAATTGAAAAATATGACTGCGCCAGATATTGAAGTCCTTGATCCAACAAAAACAGAAAATGAATTTCGATATATACAAAAAAAGTTATGCGTTATACGGTCGTGCTATGTCTAAATTGTAATTGGTTTGACTTTGAAACTTGATTAATGAAAAAATATTCAATAAAAAACTGTTTAACCAAGTGGATGCACTAGATATCAAAATTACGAATCTAAATTCGAAAGAATTAGAATTTTATCCTTCATGGAAAAAAAATTATGCGTTATACGTTGTGCGTCACTTTTTAAAAATGTTATTTTTTGAAAAAAACCAATTTTCGTGGGAGATGGAAAAAGAAGTGCAATCTTATTCTAAAAATTTTGAAAAAAAATATTTTTACAATCTATAGACAAAATGTGACGAGACTCTAGTTTTCATCATCTTCAAATTCTTCGCGGTTTAGCCGCTATAGGTGCCCGAATGTGAAGATTTAGTTTTAAAAAATAATTTTAGTGTCCAGTTTGGCCAAAAATTGTAAACCACTATTGTGGGATCACCTTATCATTAGTTACCACTTGATCTCAATTTGTCACCTTCTTTATTGATTAGGTGTGTACCTAATTTGATTGTGGTATCTTCTATGGATATTGCTACATATGAGAAAATTTTATAGACACCATCATCACTCATTTTGATTTTTCTTCCTACTAATTTGTATCTAAAATGAGAAGCCTTCTTGTATTTATACTTGGTTTTGTTTCTTCCTAGGGGAGGAAAGTTATTTGCGGGCATTGGATTATCTTCATTCCTGCATCGTCTATACATCTATTCATTCTTGTGTTTATTTACTTCTCCCTATGTTGCACTTAATGGGAGTGTTGGTGTGAAGAGGGTTATTTCTTCTCTAGTATCCCTTTTTTAGTTTGAAAAAAGCATATTATCTAACTATTCATTAGTTAGAACCTATTCACACATGTTCACATGTTAAGTTTACTTAGAGATTTAGGAATCTTTCTAGAATTATTTTGTACACATTTGATCTTATCTTTAGTTGTCTCATGACAGAGGATTAAGCCACTTGCCACAATCTTGTCTTGTCATACCTCTCAATGTTGCCTTCATAAATAAGGCCTCATATGTATATTTTTAGATAGATATATCTCGTATATCATAATTTATTTTTCACCATAATTAAGCAATTGTTTCTCATGTTTCTCTCTTATAGAAGGTAATATTTGGTCATTACAAGTGATCATGGGAGCTTGAGTACATTGGTGACTCTTAGAATATAGAGGTTCTTCCTAGTGATCCCAATATCAGGGTGATCCCACTATACTGATTTACAATTTTTGGCCAAACTGGACACAAATAATTTTTTCTAACTAAATCTTCACCTTCATGAACCTATAGCGGCTAAACCGTGAGGAATTTGAAGATCATGCAAACTAGTGATTTGTGACATTTTGTCTGTAGATTCTAAAACAAAAAAAAAATCAAACATTTTGGAATCATATTGCACTTCTTTTTCCATCTCCTTCGAAAACTAGTTTTTTTTGAGTAAACAGCATTTTTAAGGAGTGACACTCACCTTATAACGCATAACTTTTTTTCAATGAATGAGAAAATTCTAATTTTTTCGAATTTAGATTTGTAACTACAATATCTAGTGCTTCCAATTGGTTTCATAGTGTTTTATTGAATATTTTTTCCTTAATCAAGTTTCAAAGTCAAACCAATTACAATTCAAACATAGGCGGACCGTATAACGCTTAACTTATTTTTTATGTATCGAAATTCTTTTTTTTTTTTGTTGGATCAAGGACTTCAATATCTAGTGCACTCATATTTTTCAAAAAAAAATTGATAATCTGCAATTTTTCCACATGTGCATAACAGAGAGCTTGATTTTCGGTGAAAAACCTATGTTTAATAAAATTAAAAAAATAAATACATAATAAAACCAAAACATATTAAAATTATATTCGTTGGATAGTTCGTTCCAAGGACTACCATCATCCAGTTGGGTCTGTGAAGTCTCCTCCATTTTCATCCTCAACCCGAGCTTCGAAGCGCAAAATTCTACACTTTTTTGGTGCTTGAGGGGGACAAGGGGGAAAAGGTGGGTTCGAGCGAACCAGGGGGGTTCGCTTGAACCCCCATGGGTTTGCTCGAACCAAGGTTCAAGCGAACCCCCTTTCCACAAGCCTTCACTTTTGGCTTTTTGCCAGGAATGGTGGGCCCCATCATTAAATGGGTTCGCTCGATGGGGGGTTCGGTTTGCTCGAACCAAAAGTTCGTTTGAACCCCCAAAAACCATTTTTTTTTGCATGGGGTCATTTTTTGCAAATTCAATTGTAGTGTGTGCACCATGCAAATTGAAACTTTAACTAAGCATGTAAGAGTTTTGGAAGGATGTAACAACCCAAGGTTGAGGTATTAAAAGAGAACTGCGTCTCCAAAGCCATCTATAATTAGTTAACTTTTGAAAGAGAGGCGATGACATTAGTTATTCAGTTATAGACCATCACGCCATGCAGGGCATTTTATATGATACCAAGTTTTACTTCAACTGTTATCTACTGTTATCTTGGCTTAACCATTCCGCATGCATTTCAATCTTAAACTGAACTCTTAGTTGCTTGCTTAATAATATTGTTTCTATCAAAAGACTTTCACGCAATAAGAACAAACTTTTCATTGTACAATTCTTAATTCCCTACTTCATACACATAAGGAAACACATTAACATGGGTAGGTAGCAATCATAATTAAATAAAAGATAACCAGATGAATTTTTATAGGATTTTGAGGTTATAAGAAAATGGAGTAAATCCTTGTTTGTTGGCGCAATGCATGCCAAACATTCGTTATAGAATTATATACATAAATATTGAAATTTCATTTAAAGCCATGTTGGATGGAAGCCTACGCCAGTCCCAAGGAAATAAAAATATGGAGAGAGGGAGACACACTGATGTTTCAGGAGAAACTACAGTTATCAAACAATGCCAACTAAGCTGGCACCTTCTCCCACAAACTTCCTTGCGGTGGCTGCACCTATACCATTTGATCCGCCTGTCACTATTGCCACTTTTCCTTCGAATCTCCTCATCCTATACAGTACCCACACAAATCCGTCACTTACACAAACATAAACTATGTAAACCAGAAAAATCTAAATCCATACAAGAAGGAAAAAAGCAAGAAAAAAACCATAAAAGCATTCTGTGATATAAGCTTACCCTGAGCGAGCCATAAGAAAACTCTTGCCTCTACTCAAACTGCTCCTCTGCTCTTAGCTTTGGCTACTTGTGTAAATTGTATAAGAAATGAATGTTATATAGACCTCCATTGTCGCCGTCAAGTCTGAACCGACTTATTCAACGCTCTCCCCTTACATGCTCACTACTTCTGTCACTGGTTATATTAAATTAGTAAAACAAATAAAGAAAGTCATTAAATTGGTGAGTCTAAGAAGGTGGTATGAACAAGTCAAGTGAACAGATTCTCTCTCTTAATATTATTTCAGCCGCCCGCGGGCATTACGTGCTCAAAGAAATGCCCACACGGTACGTGCATATTATTATAACAAATAAAATCATAATATATTCTTTCAACCATCTAACTCATTACGTGGTCAAAGAAATATTCAAATCAAAATATATTATTATAACAAATAAAATCATAATATATTCTTTCAACCAGCTAACTAATTCTAAAATATAAGTAGATCAGTTTTAAGAAGATTGTATTGCTTGAAAAGGGAGATTTTAGATAACCCCTCAATATTTCTATATGATTTTTTGTATATATTTATATAATCTAATACATTTTTTTTCTGAAAAGGTACAAGCCCTTAATATTTGAAGGGAAACTTCAAATAGATGACCATCATAAAAAAAATTGATTAATAGGTAAAGTCAATCAACTATTTAAATCCTTTTTTCATTGGCCTACTTTAGTTGTGGCCTTGCATTAATGAAAATTTTGCTTTCTAATTGTCATTCTACTTCAAAAATCACTCTTAAAAACCCTAGATGGGGAGAGGTAGATTTAATTTTTTAAATAAAGTTGTACATGTGTAAACCTTCCCTAGGCTTGGTATAATTAAATGGAATGCTTACAATTAACTATTAATAGTTCTCGACTAAAAAATTGAGAAGTTGTGGTATTTTTTGGGCTAATATTCTTTGAAGTTATTTGATAAAATGTCCAAGATGTTGAGATTAATTGGTTAAAGCATTGAGTTCTTATTGTGGAGACCCAAGTTCAAACCCCAAAGGGTCATCTAATATGGAATTATAAGTTGTGACTCTTGGTCTTTCATAGTTGGCTTCTAGTGAAGGTTTCTAAATAAGTGGATTTCTAAGTTGTGGCTCTTGGTCTTCCATAGGTGGTTTCTACTATGGTTGCTCGAAAGGAGTTGATATTAGTATCATGGTTGTGCTTATGAGCACTTGTATTGGTCTCATGTTGAGAAAAATATTGTAAACAATTAATAATATAAATAAATTATGTGTTAAAGTATGGAATGTAAATGTAATGGATAAAGGTACTTAGCTTTATAATTCAAGAGAATGTAATTCAATGAAGATTTAAAATTTGAATTTTATTGGCTTGGTAAAAAATACCTCTCTAAGTACTAGTGAAGTGTATTGGATCCTATAAACTTTACTAGGTACTTGATGTGTACTATTTATTTGTGCTTCACCTAAGTCATATCTATTCACTTTATCATTTTTTGATATATAAATATTAATAATATTTAGAAATATCTATAAGGGTTATCATTACATCATGAGTGGACATGTGTGCCTATTTGGACCTTGGAAATGTGGGTAAAAGATCAAACACAAAATGTAGACACCCTGAAAGGATGTATGCAATTTTTGTACTCCTTTAATGCACTAGTTGAAGTGATTCCCTATTAATTACTCCTTGAATTCTTCTAGGATGTGAGAGGATATGAGAAGGGGAAATAAATTCCTTTAAATACAAGCACATAGCATCAAATCATGCAAATGCATGCTTACTCAACTCACAATGGTTAGTAAAATAGGCTAGAGTCATCTAGATTATAATTTATATTTTACAATTTTATGTGTCAAGTTCACAAACACAAGATTAACCCCACATCCACGAAAATTTTCAAGGATAGGGAAATTGTCATATTTAGGTGGGTAATATATATAGATAGATAGATAGATAGATAGATAGATAGATAGATAGATAGATAGATAGATAGATATATAGATAGACTAGGCATAATTAATGTATAACCTAGGTGAATGCATCAAAATGTGTGTATGTAGAGATAAGGTGTGAATAAGTGCATGGGGATGTTTGTATATGGAGATAGGTAAAGGCTAAGGGAATGAGCCCATATTTGCACAAGATTGTGTGCACCATTTTTTTATATTTACATGTATTACAATATTCTCCAAAAATAGATACAAAACTAATGGTAAATAGCATGGAACTACACAATTTACCATTATAACATAACATAACTATCCACACTATTAGAAAAGGTGGATAAGTCTTGCTTCCAATGTTAAACATATAAGAATACAATTTTTGAACTATGAAACATAAAAACTTAATTTTTGGGCTATAGACTTTATTTTTTGGAAAAATAAAAAATGTTGGTTGTTCGACATCACTTTGAGAGTTGCATGTTGCATAAATCTTTCCATGATCTATTTTTTTAAAATTGAGCACCAACATCCTCTTAATCAAAATTTATTACCTCTAGAAGTTAACCTCGTGCACTAAAAATGTACAAACATATAGGAAAAAAAAGTGGTAAGAGGGAGTTACAATTGTTAACCAACTTATGGTGTGTGTTACAACACATCATAAGGCATATTTGAATGGATATAATGAAGCCATAATAAGTGGATTATGATGTTCTTACATGACAAGTGGAAGGAATATGGTAATTTTAGTTTATAAAATTATCTTGGGATTTTGATGTTAGTTTTTTAACCAAGTATTTGGGTGCCACATTTTTGGATTGTTTTAGCATTAGTTTCATGTATTACTTATCCTATTCCTAGGGTGATTGAGATGAGCCAAGGATTGACCCAATATAGTAGGGTGTTATTTTGATGTGTCGAACAAATATGTGGATGTGGATGTGGATGTGAGCATAGGTGTAACAAATAGTCATAATGGTGAATGTATTAGAATGTGTATAAAATACAATGGGATTAGTGCTAATATATATAAATAGGTGTAAATGAATGTGAAAAGGATAGGAATAAGCACCATGTCATGATCCAAACTTAATATTAGAGTTTGTCACTTGTTTATATGTAATTGTATTAAAATATGCTATCAATATAGGCCCAAAACTAAATATAAATTGGCATGACTATACAAATTTCACCACCACAATACTAAAATGAATAACATTATAATTTAAGTGTAAATTTGAATGTCCCCTTACCCTCAACTATTTTATTAGCAAATCAAGAAAGTCTGGAAAATATTGAGAACGATATTTTACCCCACTATAACATCATGGTCCACAATTAGATTGCTTAAGTTACACAATTAGATCTCTTATAATGAAATATGACTCAAAAATATGTAATAAAAATAATAATTTATATAAGATTGAAGTGTAGCAGTGTAATAAATTCACCATAATCAATTATTTAAATTAAGGAAGGCCTAAGGATTGAATACATTATTATAAGGTAAAATTAACCATTTTTACAAATGATCTATGATAATTAATTAAATTAAATATTTAAATAATTAATCAAATGTAGATAAATAAGTTGGGTTTAAAAAATAATGTTAAATTAATTATAGCAATTAAATGAAGTATACTTAGTTATATTTTAGAGTTGGGAAAATTATGCTAAATATATCAAGAATCAATTCACCACAATGGTAGAATTTGAGGACCTAATCATACAAGTATCTCAAAATCCATATATAGACTATGTACTACTTTGCTACTTTGGTTCAAATCTACACTTATGAAAGTGAATTGGTTCTTGGATCTAAATCTATAGTCATGAGAATGAATTGGAAAAGTTTTGACTATTTCAATATATTTATATTTGAATAATTTTAATATATAAAATATGTCACTTTTTTCTTATTTTTATTGACATGGAAGATTAAAATTGAATGTTTTTAAATTAAATTTGTAGCTTGAATGATTATTTTCATGTTCTAAAGAATTTGAATGATAGTTTTCATGTTTTTTATTTAAATTTGATAATTATCAATTCATTATTTTGACCAATTATATTTAAGTGATATAGAATTCATCATATCAATTAAATTGATCAAAAATTCAAGCATTGGAGGAACATGAAGTTCAAAATGAATGAGAAAAATTTGTACAATTAATAAATCGAATCCCTGAGTTGGAGGTACAAGTCGAAAAACCCAATTCTACTAACTAAAATAACAATTTAAGTTCAAGGTGGTTATTTTTAGTTGCATGTAGTAATGATGGTGAATTTTCACATATTATAATAAAACAATAAGGGTGTGTCCATCTAGTACAATTCTTGGAATTGGTTGAGGAAGTGGAATTAAAGACTACCATTTTTTATAACTATTATTAAAATAAATCACTTGTTTTAATGTTATCTCCTTATCATTTATGCTATTGTGACAATAAAAAGTCTTTTGATTTGATTGTTTAAATCATGATTAAATTAAACTTATATATATGTTAGTAAACAATGAATATATTGAACATTACAAACAATATAAATGAACCTCTTGTTAAAAAATTAAATATTGAATTGATCAAAAGACACAAATAATTATCAATTCAACAAAATTAGAATAGGTATAATGGAAGGAAAAAAAAATAGGTTGTGCAACCTTACCAAGTGTTGTGTAAAATAGATTTTATACATTTTTTATTTCCAAAAATATCAAAAATATTTGTATAGTGTTAGGAAACACTAAAAATAAAATAAATTAAAATTATATTATAATGAGTGGGATATCCCACAACCCCCCTACCATGGCAATGAGTTGACCAGGCCAAGGTCCCATATAGTCACACTGCCTCTTTTAAGAGGGGCATGCGGTTACTACCATAAAACCTCTTTTAAATATTTTTAACAAAAAATAAACAATTTTTATTTTTATTTTTAATACAAAAAAACACCTCACCTCCAACCCTAGCTCTACCTAATTGCCAACTTCATTGGCAACCCAACTCACCTAACATCCTCTAGCCACTAAAGCGCCACCAATGATAGAGACCCCCCTCCATTTGAATTTTTAATCTTGAAGGGAAACTTCGGAGGCCTCTACCTTGCTCATAAGGAAGTGTATTTTAAGTTTTTTTTAAATGGAATAGATTTTTTCTCTCTTTGTAATGTTGTAAATGGTTTTTAGTTTAAAATTTATTTATTTCAAAAATTAGTTTTGTTAGTGATTTTTTTAATCCACTAGAACTTTGTGATGCAAGAGCATCATTTTATCTAGTTCTATATTTTCATTATAATGTAGTGTTAGGTGTTTAATCACATTTTAGGAGGTTTCTATTTTATTTTCGATTAGTCATAAATTTCAAATTTTGGTGTTTTTACTCAACCTTGAGTACCTAATTAGCAATTTTGCATGCTTAATTTGTAAACCTGAGTTTGCATGGGATGAGGTAGGTAGTTAGGGGTGATTTTTAACTTTTAAAAACATATAAAAATTTGTTTTATGTCATTCTAAAAAGAAAAGGAATGAAGTTTTTGCTTGTAGGTATGTTGGCAGGATGTTACTAGTGTTTTTGACCCCCATTTTTGCAAAATAAGTAGATTTTGAAGTTCTTTGTTTGAATTTCTTGTTTCTAGAGTTTTTAAAAGTCTATATAGACCTAATGCATTATGTTTAAGGACTTGAAAGTGGATATTAAATCAAAAAATTCACATGTTGCCTTGTCAAAACCATGCCTAGGGTTTTAAGTAAGAAATTTTCATGTTTTGGGAGAAAAACACCTACCCAATTGATAAATTTTATTTTGTAGGTCTATGGAAACATAATTTAATTTTTTAAATATTTTATACCATTTTGGCATGTGTGATGGAATTATTTCAAAAAAATTCAATTTTGGCAAATTGGAGAGCTAATTACGACCGATAATAGTCTATTTTGAAGAATTTTGTTTCATTTTAGAAGATTCTATTGTAGGAGGAGTCTTATATCCATAAAAGGTATCTAGAAGTGTGTTTATATTCCAAATAACCTCCAAAAAAAAATTTCTCCCATCAGATTTATCCAAAAAAAGGGATACCAAGAAGAGATAATTTGTCAAACAAGTCACTGATTATTATACTTTTGCTGAAAATTCATTTCCCTCTATATCAATTTGGTATCACAGAAAGTTTGGTACCTAAAAGAGACAAAAAATACTTAATTGTGCATTGGTAAGTTGCATTGAGAGTTCAAAATGCCACCTAGAAGAGGAATGAGAGGAGGTTTCCAAAGGAGAAATGTCATTTTTGAAGAGATAAAGAATATGAGAGTGAATTTGGATGCTAGATATTCACAGAAATAGAGGAACATAAGAGAAGATTCATCACAAGAGATGTGAGTGACAGAGAGGAAGAACGCCAAGCGCTTGAAGAAGAAGAACAGGTTGAAGATCTCACAAATGAATGACTAGATAGATTGCTCAAAGTAATCATGGGACAAGGGTCCAACCAAAGGTAGAGATCCCTACCTATGTAGGTATTTTAGATGGAGAAACACTTATTGATTGGGCTACATAATTGGATAAATAATTTGACTATGAAAATGTTCCTAATGAAAATAAGGTGTAGTTTGCTTCTACCAGATTGAAGGTGAAAGGAAGAAAATTGGCTTCACCTTTCTCCACCCTTTGATTAGGGGCCTAAAAAGGGGCAATTTTTGTGTTAACTTTCACTCAAGAACAAACCCTTCATATTTATTTGCAAAGGAGAAAGAAATATTGCAAGAGGGTTGTTCTAGGGACTGAAAATGATCTAATGAGGGGTTCACCACCAAGTTGAAACTTGGAAAATACAATGCAATGCAAAAACCCTATTTCAATTAAAAGACCTAGAAAATGCATTAGAAATGTAAATAAAACATAATAGAACACAAATGAAATAACTGATGTGCACCTGGAAACCTTGAAGTGACTGGAAGTAGCTCTGAAATTCTAGAAATTTTGACTTTTTGACCAACTAGGACTCATTTGCCAACTTGGGTGAATCGGTCCCAGATCTGGGTTTTTGTCTAGAAGTCTGTTTCGAGAAAAAGGGTATTGAAATTTGTAAATAGCTCTAGAAAATAGCTACAATGGGACTCATTCACCACTCTTGGTGAATCAGTCTCATTCCACTTTTTCAGAAATTAAAAGTTCTGATCTGCACTTCAACTCCTGCTCTTTCCTTCCAACCTGAGTTCCAAATTTGAATATGTGAAAAACACCTACAAAAAAAAAATATAACTTGATTTGCTAATGGGGGGTTTACCTTGGTCAAACCCCTAGTTTGGTAATTAAACCTTGATAGAAATAATGAAATGTGCATGAAAAACCTAGCCTTAATTGTGTCTAAGACTAAGAAATTCGAAACATGATGAAATCTTATTCTAATGTGCAAGAATATGATACAAGAATGGAAATATGGAGATGAAAGACTCACTTGTGGTGATCTCTAATTACCCCAAATGAATCCTAATGATGCTTGTACCTTACTTAGGCTAAAAGTAGAGTGATAATGGAGGATGGAATCACTTAGGAAACAAGTCTTTAGGCTTGGCTTGATGGCTAGTTGCATCTCCCCAACCTAAAATCCATCATGATTCACTATAGAGAACCATGATCAACCCTTGACAATGCTAGATCTTGATTGAAAGTGAGATTGAAGACCTACAAAAGCACCTTAATGTTGCTCCAATGCTTCAACATTACTTTCTCTTGAAACTTGAATGCTTTTGTGAAAGATTATCAACACTTAACGCTTGAAAATGCTTGCTACACTTGCTTAGAATTGTTAAAAATGGCTTAGAAACTTGTTTA
>VDFB02280485.1:0-20634 GCA_007258455.2 Sequoia sempervirens | reverse complement strand
AAAAAAAAAAACATTTAATTAAAAAAAATATATATTTAATAAGGTGTTTCTTTCACATATGAAATACTCTTTCTAATCTTGTTGTTAGAGATTTTGATTGAAGAACAAATATATTAATTTAGAAAGATTTCCATTTCCATTTCAATAGATTGAAACTAAATATTTAAATTTAACAATTCATGTGCTAAAGTGATTACTATATCTAAATAATTAGATATTGGTGTTTTATAATTTAATTTATCTACATTTAGATATTTGATTTTTATGTCAAAAGCAACATAGAACAAAAAGTATTTTCTACAATTGATAATACTTCTTAACCTATATATGAATGAATTTCAACTTTTCAATTGTCTATATAATTAATTGCTTATCAAATGTATAGTTGAACAATGAGTGAAAACTCTTTGGAAAATTTATTGAGGAAGCCAAGGGTTATCACAAGAAGAATCCTAATTGGCTAGTAAGTCCTTTGTATCACAGCCTTATTCTTTGATTGCGTCATTTGAAATCTGACCTTGTGACATGTGAAGCCTATAAAAGCTTGTCTAATTGATAATTTTCTTAGGAGTGATTTATTGGGACTAAATTAAAAACCTATTGATTATTTGTCAAGTAATTTTTGTCAGCATGCCCCTACTAGTGTTACACCCTCATTGATGTCCTAGGTTCTAGTTATTGGTGGGACTGATAGTTTGTCAAAAGGGGGTTTCACCGAGAAGCAATCTCCTATTGTGTTAAAGAAAATCCATGCCATTTCTAAACAAATTGTCTCTTCAATTGCTACTTCTCGTAGTAAAGGCCCCAAAGGTGAAAATTTCATTTGTGAAGAAGGTGCATCTATGAGACTCTTCTCCCTAAAATATTCCCTTACCTCTTTGGCCAAACAAGATGCTGCCAAAAATAGAGGGGATAAGAGGAAATAAACTACTTCTGCTAGAAACATGTTTTAAAAAGACTTGCATCAAGCAAGTGGCTAAGGGGGAGCAATTCTAGGTGGGAGATAACCATTTTGTGGGGCAAGCTCCTTTTAAACGAACCCCTATCAAGACCAATAATGATAGCCAAGATTTGGTTATGGATAAGGAATAGCAATTAGATAAAATGGTCATGGTTAGGAGGTCTACAAGACTTGCAAGAGTTAAACCCTCTAAATTAAAGGAAATTTTGTTGTCCAGTGACCCTTGGGAGATGGTGAATGACAAAGCTAGTGAGGATAGGGATTCTAAGGATAGTTCACATCTTTAGACTTGTGAAGTCAAACCTCCTTAATTAAAAGAAATTTAGTTGCCCAATGACCCCTCAGAGATGGTGAAGGACAATGCTAGTGAGGATAGGGATTCTAAGGATAGTACCCTTGAGCACACCCCTCTATGAAATGGGAAGGTTATCGCTATTTCAAGGAAATGAATGCTTTGAATATTGAGTCTAATTTAGTTGAAATCCTTCAAGTCCTTGCTACCAAGGAAGGTCCACAAGCCCCTATTGCTAAGGAAGGTAAATAGATTCAATGATCTCTTTAAGGTGAGATTTAACGTCAGATATTTGACATCAACAATAGAATGGAGGGTATAGAAAAGAACATGAATAATATGATAAGGTTCATTACTTTGGTTATGTATAAGTCACCTACCACTCTTTCTTCACTACAAGATAAGGACTAGAAGAAATATGGAGCATGATAAGTTGTTTAAGTTCTTAAGTGAGAAATGGGGAACGTCTTATGCTCCCTAGTTGTTTTTGTGTTTCTTTATTATGTTTTTATTTTCTCTTTTATTCTTGGTTAGATGTTCTTGAGCTATCAAACAATTGTTTTTGGCCAATGTGGACCTATTTTGTTTTTTCTTAGGGTATCTTTTGTATAGGGTCGAAACCCTTGTTTTCCCACTTATCTAATCAAAAAACAATGTGTGGAAACTAAAGGCAACTAGCATTTAAACAAAGCTAAAATAGGATACAATCAAATTATGGTGACTTAATTGATAGTTTATGATTTTTCATATTTGAACACTGACAAATTCACAACATTAGTGAACAATTACAAGTGTGAAGAAGAGCTTCAATGAAAAAGAAAAGAGTGAAACATAACACCGACATAAAAGTGAGGATAGAGAAAGAACATATAAACAAATATCAATTCCAAAATATAAATATTAAACTAAACGTGTACAATACTATGTATAAGGCAAAATAAAAACTTCAATTCAAATATAGATCGCATCTCTAATAGACCAGTAATTACAATTATTATTATTTCGTTAAAAACTTAGAGACTTGACTCAAACCCAAAAACTTGACATACATTCAGTATACTAATCACTACATGACACTGATTTTATTTTCACTTTACACAAACATCCCCACATCCCCCTGAAAAAAACACTAAAGAGGCTCAACAAATAACTGGCTGTTGCAGAGCAGCATATCAAAATACTTAGCACAGACTTGTTTGACGCTGACATTTTGTTGCAGGTATAAAACAAGCAGAAAACCTGGACGGCTGTTAACAACAGAAGAATCCCTGCGGATACAACTGATACAACCAACCACGGTTTTGAACAGTAGGTTTCAGAAACTCGGCTAAAAGAATTCTCCATTTGTTTCTATAGTAAAAGTTTGCTCCTTCTATGGCTTTGTCTACAGCTTCAAATGTATTTTCCCACATTGATTTACTCATAGAGTTCCACATCTGGGCCACCTCTGCATCGCTACCCATTTGACTATAAAGAATCCCACGTTTCTTGAGCACATCAACATCCCTCTCTGTGTTAATCAGCCGGTCCATTAAATATGTGTAGCGTGTGAGGGGCTTTTGCGTCATCCTCAGATTGAGTTCTAATTCCACCAAGTTTCTCAAGACAACCTCTTTAGAATCATTGATTGTGATTTTTGGTAAGAAGAAAGTGGAGGTTGTTCTCTCAAATCTTATTTCCTCCAGGTCTCCTGAATCATAAGGTGCAAAATTTATCCCCATTTCATGCAATTCTATTGCAGATGGAAGGTTTCCAGCTGTTGTAGCAGATAACAACCTCTTTAACATATCAACGAAATGATTAATGTGGCCTCTTGCAAGAGGAATAGCTAGGATATTTTTTAAAGGTTTCTTCCTGAAAAAGCAAAGCACATTTCTGGATTCTTGACTCTCAGATTGCTTGCGTTTAGGTGATGGTGCAGTGATATAATGATAGAGATACTACAAAACATGTCTTGTGGTGTCCAGGTCCAATGGCTGTGGAACGTAATCATGATGAGTATGACTGACAAAAGGACTAAAGTGCAAACAGGCAGTCTGTAATCAAGGGTTCAAACTATATCATAATAGAAAGACATGTTTCCCTTTAAAATAAATCCTTTAAAGAATTAAAATAAAATAATGATGATTTGAGATTTTGAAAACATAACGACATAAATTTTTTAGAATGTATCATAACTGAATCATACACTTGTCAATTAGCTGTCAATTCTATCAGTCAATTTGTTTAGCTGAAGTATAGTAAGTTTGTTGAAATTCTTGATGAATAAAGTATTCGGTGAGTTCTACACTATTCTCTGTTTTCCTTTGCTGTGTTATATTTTAATATGGTATCAGAGCTAGCAGTTGAGTGGGGAGTTTCATCCATTGCTATTTAATTTGCTTTCATTCATTGATGTTTAATCTGTAGCATCTACGACAGTCATCCTATCTGCATAGGAAATTTCCATTGTGCACTCTATTGGCTGTCCAACATCTTCAGTTTTGTTTTGCTAATGAGATGGGATTGGCTTTTCTGTGTTGTAGTTGAAAAGGATGATCCAGAAGAGATCGCAATGTTCATGTGTTGTGGAGGATTTTGAAAAGAAGCTTGCTGTTGTGCAGTCTGTTGCAATCATAAGAATTAAGAGAATGTCAGTTATTGTTGCAGAACTATCAGATGATAGTGATGGTGACTTCATTGAAGATGAAGTAGTTGTTCTATTTTTAAGAGGCCAACATGTTGAAGACAAGAAGGGATGCAATAGATGATAGATAGATACTCAATAGTTTGAGATGTTTGTGGATTGAAGAAACTATATTTCATTAGGGTTATGAGACATACATGTGAGGATTGGTGTTTAATGATTCAGAAAAGATCTGAAATCTAGAAGTTCAAACATCATACCTTTACTAGGGTGATGAGACATTTCATGTGCAAATGGTGTCAAACAATGTTGGGAACTTGGATGATAGTTAGATGACTATACTTACAGTTGAAGAGTAGCTTCAAGAATTCTTACTAGTCTGAAAATTATTTTTCAAAGGACAACTTCTACATAATATATTGTTTTTAGTTTTATTTTGTTAGATATATTAAGAGCCCATCAAAATTCAATTATTTTTTAAGCTGAATCATACACATGTCAATAGGACTTAGAATAAGAGTCTATAAGGAACAGTTAGACCTCTCCTCTGTCCCAATTAGTTGTCAATCCTAACAGTTTGCTGTCAATTTGTTTAGCTGAAGTATAGCTTGTTTGTTGAAATTATTGTATCTATATATGCATCCTTGATGCATAAAGTATTCGGTGAGTTCTGCTCTATTCTCTTTCCTTTTAAAAAAAAAATCTAAATAGGGGCCTTGAAAGAGGTGGAGATTCAAAGTAAAAAAATTTCCACACATTATTCAGCTACATTAAAACAAAAATGAAAACTTTGTAGGATTTCATCTCCATGTACAGGGATAGTTAGGGTTTTTCGTTTTTTTTTTTCTTAGGAGAGTTTTTGAAACATCTAATGTATGTAGAAAGAGAGAGTGGTTTCCTGTAACATATCGACCAGATGCTCTCCTTGGTGTTTTGCATTACCCTGGCTTATCTCTCTTTGACTTCGGTTCTCCATTTGTGTGTGTGAGCGAATGTATTCAGCTTTCCCCTGAGAACTTGCGAAGCAGAATACCTCCATGAGCAGAAACATTGGCACCTGATTTTCAAGCATGAGTATGTCATTCTTAATGGCATACCATAGTGGAGTATTTCTTTTGGAGTCTAAAATAGGGTCCAGTTTCCTGACACAAGTTCCATTCTCTACGTTGCCAGAATTGTTTGTGTAAGGCTTGTAAATGGACTTTAAAAACTGGAGAATAAAAGAGGTATCGAGAGCAAGTATCCACGACAAAATCTCATTGTTGTAAGGAATATGCTTGTGATATCAGGCCTAGATTCAATGATGGAAGGACTCTATGTGCAAGGCAAGCCTCTCGAGCTCAAATCCAGGGATCCCCCTTTCCAGTGCGCGGGCCATTTTTAGTTTGTAAGTGTCTGTCTCCTCGTACTGCTCTGATCTCTTGTGGTGGTAAGGTCCGATGGAAATCACTTGGGGAATGTACATGTGGGGTTTTCGTCTCAAGAGAGGGTTAGCTATGCCGAATACATAGACACTAGAATCTATTTCAGACGCTCCCAATTCATATTCGTTCAGGTTTTCTTTCACATATATTAACCACTCCTCGTTGTCTTTACCAGCTGCAGCCATATCAGAATTTGCTAGAGTCAATAGCTTTGGAAAGCCCACCAGTTCTGCTATTTCACACTCCCACAGTTCAGTAGTCTCTTTGTGGGGATCTCCTCTACGCTCCTGCATAACAATGGAATTCATTAGAGAGAATGGAGTATAATGTAAAAAATTATACACAGTATCAATCCAGATATAAATATCTTTTCAAAGTCTAATAAAATTAAATTTTCAAACTTTAATATTTACTTTTACAATAAGCAATAGAATTATCTTCTAAACTCTCAATACTCTCTCAATAACTATAATCATATATCAGAATCAATTAAAATATCTTTTCAAAGTCTGATAAAACTAGAATTCTATCTTCAATACCTACTTTTAAAATAAGCAATAAACTTATCTTCTTAACTCTGCATACTCTCTCAGTAACTACAATCATATATCATATTTGATTCTATAATATATTTTCAAAATCTAATCAAAACTTGAATTTGAACTTTGATACCTTCTTTCAAAATAATCATTAGCCTTATCTTCTTTTAACTCTTAATGTTCTCTCAATAATTGTAGTTGCACATTCTATTGAACTATAAATAGCTTTTCAAAGTTTAATAAAACTAAAATTTGAATTTAAAAATACATCAGAATTATGATTTTGTTCATAGGGATGAAACATTGAGACTTTTTGGGAGGTCACCAATCCCAATACTACTCCAACTTCAACATGTTTAATCATGAAGTTTTCCCAAGATCAAGCCTACTGAATGAAGTGGACCATTCATTCTCATGAAAGCTGGGTTCATGTGAACTGCTACTCATAAAATATTGATCAATGAACTTGACTCAAAAATCAAACAGTCAAATTCTAATAACAATATCAGAATTTGACACACTCTGAAAAACATCTCCAAATTATCAATACAACAGAAAATAAAGTTTAAAAATAATCAACCTTAAAAACACAAGTGATTGTTGGCAGTAGAAGATTTCCTCAACTTTAAAATTAAGACGAACAATTATAAGCCGTGAGCCCTAGAGCAGGGCTTGAGGGCTGCAGAAGCAAGATTATGAATCTGTAAGTGTGAATTCTTAAAAGGTAAAGAACTGTGCTTCACAAAAATAAAATCTACTAGAAATGAAAGCAGCATTAACAGACATATACATTTGGAGAAAATCAGCAAGCAAATGCGCAGGAACAAGGTGTAACATTGGGAGACGGTTCAATGTAGGGGCTCTTGTAACCTTCAAAAGGACAAGTTTGTGCTTTTACGGATCCATGATGGAGAATCACATGCTCAAAGCTTTTCTCTGTTATAAATTTATTTGTAGCCCCCTGGCCGGCGGGACTTGTGTCTAATACATCATAGTGGATGCCCTTTAAAGATGTTTAATTCAATAAAACTGATTAATACTTAATTTAGTAAAAGTGCCTCTAGTTTATGTTGGTGTGCTTTTCCTTTAATTTCCATTCTTTTTCAATTTGCATCCCTTTGTACCACTTTGCATCTGTTTTTAATTTCTTTCTTTGTTGACTTATATCACTTTTTCTTTATCTTAAGTACATGATTTTTATTTTTATTTTTTTAATTTGCACCTCTCTGCATCTGATTTCTATTTTTTTCTGGCACTACTTTGTATTTGATTCTTATTTCTTTTATTTTTCTTTATTTGCACCACTTTATACAAAGAAGAAAGAAAGCAAAGAATCAGATATTCTTTCTACATTTTCACTAGGAAATATGTTTTACATTCATATTATAAACATCAAAAACAAAAAAAAACCATAATTATTATATTTTAAAAATAAATAAATTACTACATTGAATTTACCTTATCTAATTAATCATTGCACTTTATACAAAGAAAAAAAGAAAGAATTAGATATTGTTTCTAATCTTTCACTAATATTCAAAGTGTATAAATCATATTATAAAGGCATCCACTGTGGAGAATGTAGGATGATGCAAGACTATTGAAAAAGATCTGAATGATCGATGAACCAATATAAAATAATCAAAGAAAGAAAGAAAGAAAAGAATCAAATATTTTTTCTAATTTCCACTAAAAAAATATGCTTCACATTCATATTATAAAGGTCAAAAACAAAAAAACCAAATTAAAAAACTATCATATTTTAGAAAACACATTTAAATACATGAATTTAGCTTACCAAGATAAGCATTGCTCTTTATACAAACAAAGAAAGTAAAGAATTAAATATTGTTTTTAAATTTCCACTAATATTCACAGTTAATAAATTATATTATAAACATGAAGAACAATTAATTTAATGTTTTGAATGTATACTCAATGTTATTCAATTTCATATATATATATATATAGTAAAGAATTAAATATTGTTTTTAAATTTCCACTAATATTCACAGTTTATAAATTATATTATAAACATGCAGAACAATTAATTTAATGTTTTGAATGTATACTCAATGTTATTCAATTTCATATATATATACCATCATTAATAAGCACTTTTATTCCATCTTCCTACACAAAACAAACATTTATTTCAAATTTGTAAAATCCCCATCTCAAGCACAACATTTTTTTCTTTACATTCAATAGCATCAACTACCAACTTAACCGACCAAGAATCTCTCATTTATGATTGATGTGCTAATATCAAAGGTACTTCATTCATCATTGTGATAACAAATCAACACCACAACTTATATGCTTACACTCAAAAGTGTGAATGATGTTGGTGCGGGTGTTCTTGATGGGGATGGCCATGCTCATTTGTTCTCTGTTGTGTCGGTCGTTGGTGTGTGGCTTTTGGGTCTTGTGGATGGCGTCGATGTCGGAGTGGAGATTATTGCTCCACTTTTCTCTGTTAAGGGGTTGGTTCATCTATGTGTGCTTTACCTAGCAACTGTCCCGTTGTCTGGGGTCTGCTGCTCTCTAGATGGCTTTCAATGGCATGTGTTGTTGTTGATTTATGCTATTTGTGGTGCTCGTTCTGTTGATGGCTGGATTAGGCTTAGTTTATTTGACTACCCTATTCTTTCCATTGTCGTGCAGCTAGGGGTTGTTATGTTCCTTCACAAACCCCCATGGGTGAGTGGTGTTCGTGAATATGTTCTTTGCCTTTACTTTTGCATTGTTGGGGTTGTTGGTGTTGCTTGTCTTTGCAAAAGTCTTGTTCTTAGTCAGTGTTTCCTTTTTCCATATTTCATGGTCTCTAGATTCATTGTGTTGTTTGTGTGAACCTAAATCCTAATACCTACAAAACACAATGAACAAACACATTTATAAGATCAAATGCAAGTTAGAATAAAGATTCCCCATAGAATCCATTTAACCATATTCAAAATAGAAATAAGACAAGAACACAATGAAAGAAGATGAAAATAAGCTAAATCCTATTGAGAATATGCAAACTCTTGATCTTATGGGGGAGTTGGCGCCAATTTGATGTGGAAATTGGCCCTTTCCCAACTCCTTTGCAAACTTTGATGATGAATGGTGATGAAATTTGATCCACTTTTGATGATGAATGATGGAGACTCCAAGTCAAATTTGCAAAACAACCTAGCTAAGAACTCAAATAATGGATGAAAATGGCTAAGTATTTTAGCATGGTCACTTTACTTGGAATGTGGATGATCAAATGAAGAGAGGAGCTCTTCATTTATGGATGAAATTGAAGGATGAATGTCCAAATTTGGGCAATGTGAGACTAACATTCATCCAATGAGGAGAGGCCACTTGTCAAATGATGATAGGCCAATGGTTGTGCAAGATTTGGGAAGTGTGCCCATGAGAGGGAGTTTCAAATTTGAATTTGAGAGGCAAAATGAGTGGGGGACAAGAAAATGATTAAAAAATTGCAATGTTGGAGGGACAAATCATTTTGGGGGGAGATTTCAAACTTGGAGGAATATTCCCTTTTTGATTCCATGTGAGGGAAAATAGAGATTTAATAAATGAATTAAATCTATTTTCATGTGCAACTTGCATTTTCTAGAGGATTTGAGTGATATGATTAAATTAATCAGGATTTGATTAATTTAAAGGAGATTAGCTGATGTGACTTATTTGATTTAGATTTGTTGATTTATTTAAATCAGATAAGAGAGGAATATGATAATAGGTTAATTAAATAATATTTGATTTATTTAATCAAAAGGAATGGTGTTAGATTAAATCAAATAAGGTCTTAATTTATTTAATTTAATGGATGAACATTAGAGTTTTAATCAAATAAATTGATTATTTAATTAAATAGGAATAATTAAATCAGATGGGTTGATTTAATTAACAGAAGGAATTGACTTAATCAGATAAAATGATTTATTTAATTAAGAGACAAATATTGATGAATTTAATCAGATAGGGGATTTGATTAAATGGTTAGACCAAGGGATGATCAAATAGATGTCAATTAGTATATTTTCGATGTCTACATCTTTGAAGCAATGCACTTGTTGCGTTGGTTCAAAGAATAAATGATCTCAATCAAAGCCAAAAGGTTTTGATATTCAAAAGCTTTCCCCACTGCCACATGGCAAGAGAATATGCCATTATAATGCCCCCTCGAGAGATTGGACGAAAATTTTAATTTTTTGGGTGATCTCGCAAAAAAAGGTGACAAAGTGCCCGACAGGTCCGAAAGGGGTCCGAGAGGCTAAAAACGTGTCTAAACGCAATAAATCGATGAAAAACAAGCCTCGAACGGACAAAAATAGGTTCGAGGGGCCACAACCTTAACGGGACAGCCCCAGAGGGTCAAAAAACCCTAATTTTTAGGCTTAAAAGGGGCCCAAGGGGTCACTTTCAAGTCATTTTCACACACCTCCACTAGCAATTTCGAGATTTGAGCTCTAACCTCCTCACAATATGGCGCAACGACAGCTTCCCCTGCACATCTTTGATCGAGTTCGGACCTACCAGTAGCCACCTGGCATCGATGCCCCAGTATGTGACCCTAACTGAAGCTTCGTTTTTTCATTTTAATGCATTTATTACATGTTTTAGAGAGAGCTCCCCTCCAGCGGTGCTATTATAGCATCACTCGGTGTTTAAATCACGTTGCTAAAGGCCTTTTTATGATGTAGTGGCGCTATTTGGCGCCGCAATGGTGCAATTTGGAGTTTAAAAACTCTGCCGCTAAGATCAAGCTCGCCTTGGACTCGCGGGACAATATAAGAAAAGTGCGCGGCGGCGGTGCCCTTTTCGTGAAAACTGTGACGCTATGGGTGAAACTGCACCGCGGCGTCGCCTTTTGGCCAAAATCTGGGTCTAGCGTCGCTGTTTGAGAAAATTAAAACAGTGACGCCTTCACAAACTGCACCGCTTGAGGCGAGTTTGAGGCGTTACGTCAGGGACTTTTCAAAAAAAAAATTAACATGTCGACCTTGCATGATGCAGGATGAGCCCAGGGAGCTCTACTCTAGGGAGCACCGGTCGCGGGATTTGGCGACTGTTCTTCAAGGTCTCAGCGATAGAGACCAGGATCGACTGGGACATGCAAGGCTTTGGCATATTTCCTATGCAGCGCCTGTACGCACCCACCTTGGGATGTTGTCAGCGATGGCACAGCAAGACGTCATCATTTCATCTTCCCACTGGTGAGGCGACCATCACTTTGGAGGACGTCTGGAAAATTTTGCGACTGTCGATTCACGACCGCCGGGTGATTTACGACCTGGAGGAGGGACGTGCCTGCTGCACCCGAGTCCTCGGCACTAGAGACATCATCTACTGCGAGGGGCAGATCGAGTTAGAGAGGTACAAAGTGATAGCACCTCCCTTCCGCTGGGTGATTGTAGCAATTATTTCTGGAGTGGTTGCCCCAGACAGACGAGGGAAGTATTTCAGTCCTGGATGGGGATACTATTGGGAGAGGATGGTCCGAGATATACCAGTCCGCTTTGCATGGGGGCCCGTGCTATTGGCCTCATTATACAGAGATTTACACGAGTATGTGTATGCGGATGACAGAGCGCTGGGAGCCGAAGTCACCTTGCTACATGTCTGGGCGTGGGAGCACATCTTCGTGCTACGTCCACGAGTGGTTCCAGTTTTGTTGGGGCTAGAGGATGCCCTTGTGGCACTATACAGAGGGGGTGTGTCTTTTACACACACTGGAGAGCATGGGATCCTGTATTGGAGGCAGGTTATTGATGAGATGCTTATTTTTACATGGAGACCATACCTCGATCAGCCCGAGTGGGCTGATGATGCAAACTAGCTCTTTTACTGTCACCAGGATAGGTATATGCAGGTCCGAGAGCATATTATGATCTAGCGATACCTACCTAGGCGTGTATACCGTTAGTTCGAAGAGCTGCAGGATCGGCCAGATGACAGCTACGTGGCCGTTTTTGCACAGAGTATGACACAGGTGGCATGGGGGCTAGGTATTCCTACAACAATGGCTATTGACAGCTTCTGGCAGTTGGTAGCTTGGCCATGGGCCTATGATCAGGGTCCAACAAATCCAGGCACTACACAGGCCTACTTAGATTGGTTTCGACCACCTCTCCAGTTGACTATTCCAGGTGAGGATCCTGAGGCCGGCAGGGTCAGAGGGAGGAGAGGATGGGGACGAGGGTGAGGACCGAGGATTGAGGTCTAACTGGATCCAGCAAGTGCACCCCTAGTTCCGCTAGGTCAAGGAGATGTCCCCATGCAGGACCAACAGCAAGATCTACCAGTCCCACCACCACGAGGGGAGGGTGAGGCTCAGGCTCGAGTACAGCCATAGGTATAGGGAGATGGACGGGATGCCTTGATCTTACAGTTACAAGCACAGATACAGGCCGTGACGGTCGAGAGAGATTAGGCACGAGCTGAGAGAGATCAGCTCAGAGCGAAGAGAGACTAGGCTGTACAGCAGCGACAGGCGGTCGAGCTACAGGTAGCGACCGAGCTAGGCCGTAGGCAGCAGATGGAGAGCATGACTGCTTCGTCATCTCAGGGTACAGTGTCGGTCCAATCTTATAGAGAGGCTATTTGAGAGGCCGAGTATTACCGCCGAGCCTACCATGATACAATACCTAGAGCAGCCTGGGTTCCAGAGTTCTCCGAGCGAGCCAGTCAGAGACCACTAGAGGGTCACGGTGATAGAGTTGAGGGAAGCATCCATGGAGACTGGGGTTGATCCAAATCCTTATGGTGTATTTTTTGTGCCGTATGGGCTCCTTTTTGATAGCCCAATGGGCATTTTGTACCGATTGACATACATATAGTGATCCGATATTCTTTTTGTACTATGACAGTGATGATATGATATATGTATATGATCCGATTTTGATGTGATGACATGTGTACCCTTATTTATGCATGATTTATTTTTATATGTTATGGATGTATTGATTTCTAATGATGTTTATGCAATGATTATGACCTATGATATGATGTGCAATGTAATGTTTTAGAAAATGTTTATATAAGATGATCTATGATGTGATGGATGTGATATGATGCTAATGAAATGGTAATATGACATGCAAATGTTATTATTCTAAATGATAATGTATGTAATGATATGTCTAATGACTTCAGATGCTTATGTGCCTATTGCTTATGATTATGAGATGCTTATGTTCATACTATGCGATGATTTGTGAAATGTTTATGTGAAATGTGTATGAAATGTAATGAGTGCTTATGCAATGCCATGAGATGCGATGTAATGAGTGGAATGCGATGTCATGAATGTACCTATATAAAATGTGATGTGTATGTTTTCTAGATGATATGCTTATGCAATGGTTTCTATGTGTTATGCTTAATGATTTTATGGATGCAGGATCGATGATGGTGATGGTGATCAACTGTCATAGTACCTTGTTAGTGTGATAAGCAAGAGATAGAAGAAAACAAAAGATTCCAACAAGACATGAGATGATGATGATGATGATGATGATGATTACTTTCCAAGGAGTTGGGATTTTCAAAGGGCCAATTACCTTATGTTTGATAACACACGTAGGCACGATGCATCGGGGTATTGAGAACTAGGATGGCGTTGTACCAAGTGTGATGGACTTTGAGTCAACAAATCGGATAGGATTATTCTTGTTCACACCTGACATACAGAACCCTGTCTAGAAAATAGTTCAAATATTTCAAATATCTCGAACCAAAACATAGGAAAGCGATCCTTTCTATGTGGTCAACAAGAAACTTAAAACACCCTCGCTACAAACTAAACAAAAGCACACATGACCAAGGTTATATTACAAAGATATCCAACAAGCACAGCAGACAAAAGATAATGATCGTTGCCCCATTCCTATCTCTCTAAATCCTTCGTTCGGACATCATTGAGAGGTCCTTGGAATGAGCACAATGAGACAAATCAAACAAGATAAAGTAAGTGAGCATACAAACTAATGTTCTTCGTACCGTTAGCCAAGAGAAATGATGTTTCAAAAGATGGTAGCCGAAACTAATTGCCAAAAGATAATGTCCATTGTCAGAACGGATCCTAAGACATGTTAATGACACGTCGTTTCGTTTACCCAAAGTGGTTGGTTTGATAAAAGTGCCCATTGTCGGAACAGATCCTAGGACGTGCTTTTATCCAACGATTGATTTATGATTTATATGCCATCGATAGGAAAAGAGTTGACCAACTTGTTTGTTGACTGACCTATACTTGAGATTTTGACAGTTTAGGTTTTCACATTTAACTGCTAGACTTGTTTCTGACTATTTTACCAAAGGTTGAGGGTGATGACGTTTTTATTATGGATGGTGTTATTGTGGGTGCAAGCGAGATGAAGCAAATGGAGTTTTTGCAATGTTTTGAGGTTGTTTTTGGTATTTTTTCAAATGTTTCAAATGTTTTGATTTTCAATTTTCCATTTTTTTGAGATTTTCTGAGATTTTGACCAAAATACTAACCTAAAGACCTATCCTAGGGGCCTCAATGCATCAAATACATAGTCTTTGCTCACGTTATACACGATCTCTCGACCATCGAGTTCGACCGGTGACCTCGAATGATTTACGTGATGATGATATACATGTTGAGATGTTGCATTTATTATGATTGCATCTCTATAGGACTGACTCCAATGTCTCAGATAATCAAGATTAACCCTTTCTACATTCAAGCCCTCGAGATCTAATGAAGTTTGACAAGACTACTCTATTTTTGACTTGACTGAATTTTGACTTGTTTTTGATATGTTTTGAATGTTTTGGATTTTTCTCGATGTTCTCGATAAGTTTTGGATTTTCAATGCTGTTTTGATCTTCAAGATCATACATGAATCTGTTGATCCTGATGAGAATGTGCCTCCCAACGTGAGGTACATAGACTGATTCGAGAGCAGTGGCAAACTGACCTTTTAAGTGGGCCGAGTAGCTCTAGGAGGTATTGTGACACAAACGCAAGACCAAGCTATGGTGCAGATGTGGATGGAAGGGTGAAATGCAATGATATGCGATGGGTGAGTGAATGATGCAAAGCAAGTCACAGAGACCAAGATGGATGGAGAGTGCTTATTTACACAAGGTGTCTATTTGCCAGGTTTTCACCAAGGTACTTGCCCAAAGTGCCACCTAAGTGGTTTTCACTAGAGGACGATTTTTTCTCTTTACTATTTTCTTGATTTTTTGATTTTTTTGTTGTCACCAAGACGCTTGTTTGCCAGGTTTTCGCCGAAGTAACCATTTTTTAGGACATTTTATGATTTTTGATTTTTTGGTTCTATACCTTGAAATATTTAGGCATAAACTTTTTGAGATGGGAGCTATTCATGGCTCCTACAGAGGTTCCCCTTCGGGTGTTGATAACTGATATGCCCCTGATTTGTAGCTTGTTGTGATGACAAAGGGTCCCAACCAGTTGGGTTCAAACTTGCCCTTGCCATTTGGGTTCAAGACATTCTTCTGATTCTCTTTTAGCACCAATTCTCTGACCTAGAAAGTTCTGCTTCTGATTTTCTTGTTGTAGCTCCATTTAAGTCTATTCTGATAGACTTGCAAATGATTTAAAGCGTCTATCCGTCTCTCATCCAGTAGCTCTAGCTCGTTCAATCTTGACACTCGATATTCTTCATCAGTGATGAGGTTTTGCAATGATACTCTGAGGGATGGTAGCTCAATCTCAATGGGCAAGATGACCCTGGATCCAGAGACCAAGGAAATGGTGCAGCACCCGTGTATGAATACTTTAGTTCTGGTGAAGCCCAGGGCAGATTGAGTTAAATGCCACGCACTCACGCCATTGACTCTGCTTTCTTATGATTTTGAGGATGGTTTTATTTGGTGTATTTCTACTGGCCATTGCCTTAGGGATAGTATGGGGTGAAAAGCATGTTGATTTTGAGTTTATCACATAATATGGACTTCGATTTTGAATGGTGTCCCATTATCGAGATAATGGCTTGTGGAACACCATAGCTGCATATGAGATAGTTCAGGATGAACTTTGAGATCTGATTTCCCATGATCTATGTCATGGGTATGGCTTCTACCCATTTTGTGAAGTATTCAGTTGCAGTTATAATGAATTTGTGACCATTGGATGAGGTGGGTGTGATTTTTCCAATGAGATCGAGTCCCCACTGTGAAAAGGGCCATGGTGTGATGATTGAATGATTTCGCGCTAGCATGATGACGCCCCTGTTGTTGACATTGTAGACACTTCTGACATATTCATGTGCCTCTCTATCCATGGTAGACCAGTAATACCCACTCCTCAGCAATTTCTTAGCCAAGGTCATGCCACTCGAATGAGAACCACAGATGTCGTTGTGCACCTCATTTAGGGTGGCTGAAGCCTTCTCAGGGTTAAGACATCTTAGTAAGGTTCCTTCTATGCTTCTGTGATATAGGGTTTCTCCTAAAATGACAAAATGAGATGCTTTCTTGATAAAGGTTTGTCTAAGGCTTGAACGCAAATCAGTGGGAATGATACCTATCCTAAGGTATGTGTAAATGTCTTGGTAACACTGATCATTCAGACCAATGATTTTTCCCACAAATTCTGACTTTGGTACCTTGAATGCTGGTACGAGAAGCTGCTCTACTAAGAATTCATATTGAACATTTCGAGAGGGATCTCTAAGAGTGATCCAATAGTTGCCATGGCATTTGCTGCTCTGTTGTTAGTTCTTGGCACTTGGTCGAATGTGATGTCAACAAAAGATTCCTTGAGATTTTCCACCAGTGTTTTGTATGGACTTAGCTTATCATCCTTTGTTTGGTACTCATTGTTCACATGATTTATGATAAGTTGTGAATCTCCATATACCTTCAATGTCATAATGTTCCACTGTACTGCTATCTTGAGACCTATAGTTAAAGCCTCAGATTCAAGAATGTTGCTAAGGGGCTGTGGGAATGCTAGTTTGTATGATCTTGGTATACAATCCCCTTGTGGAGTGATGAAGAAGATACCAGCTCCTGAACCATGTTGTGTGTAGGAGCCATCAAAGTATAGTTTCCAGTGAGTAGCTATGTCAATGTTGGAAAAATGGATTCATCTAGAAATTCTTTAAAACAAGGGGTTTCTACATAGTATGTGTGCTTCTACCATTGGTCTGCAATGACCCATCCCTTGATTGCCTTGTGCTCCACATACTCAATGTCATATTATGATAATAACATTACCCACTTAGCCATTCTTCCCATAAGCATTGCTTTTGAAAGAAGATACTTTAGGGGATCAATTTTAGCTATGAGTTTGATCTTGTGTGCCAACATGTAGTGTCTGAATTTTTGGGATGCAAACACCACTGCTAGGCAAGCTTTTTCAATGAATGTATAGTTTAACTCATGGCCCACCATTGTACGACTGATGTAGTATATGGATCTTTCTATTCCATTTTCATCATGTTGTGCTAGGAGAGCACCAAGGGCTGCTGCAGTTGCTGAGATATAAAGGATCAATGGTTTGTTCTGAATTGGAGGCCTTAGTACTGGAGGTGTTAACAGATATTCCTTGATTTTTTTGAAGGCTTGTTCACATTTGTCATCCCATTTGTACGTTACCCCCTTGTGGAGTAAGTGAGAGTAAGGGATTTGTTTGTCTGCTAATTGTGCTATGAACCTGCGAATTGACTGAAGCCTGCCTTGGAGACCTCTCAGTTGTTTCAATGTCCTAGGAGCTTCCATTTCAAGTATTGCTTTCACCTTTGCCGGATCAATCTCAATGCCTCTCATTGACACTATGTAGCCCAACAACTTTCCTGATTGTACGCCAAAGACACACTTCTTGGGATTCAAACGAACCTTGTATTCTTCTAGTCTGTCAAAGATAGCACTCAAGACTGATATATGATCCTTCCTCTTTTTGGATTTTCACAAGATGTCATCGACATAGTCCTCAACTGTTTTGTGGATCATGTCATGGAATATTAGTGTCATGGCCCTTTGGTATGTGGCCCCAGCGTTCTTTAAGCCAAATGGCATTACGTTCCAGCAATATGTGCCCCAAGGACAAGTGAAAGATGTTTTATGTTGGTCTTCCTCTGCAATTCTTATCTGATTATAGCCTGAAAATCCATCCATCAAGGAAAGCATCTCATGCCCCACGGTCATGTCTACAATCATATCAATGTTAGGCAACGAAAAATCATCTTTTGGGCAAGCCTTGTTCAAGTCCCTAAAGTTTGTACAGATTCTTATGCCCCCAGTTGGTTTTGAAACCGGTACTAGATTGGAGACCCACTCAGGGTAGGCGATCATTCGTATGAATCCCACATCTAGTAGTTTCTGGAGTTCCATCTTGACTAATAGAGCTATCTGTGGGTGCATCTTTCTCAACTTTTGTTTTACAGGTTTAGCTTTAGGATAGACTGCCAAGTGATGAACCACTACCTTTGGATCCAATCCTGGCATATCAGCATAGGTCCACGCAAAATTTATCTTCCTCTCCTTTAAGAAGGTAGCCAACTCCTCCTGTTCTTTGCATAATAATGACTCAGCGTAGAATGTAATATGAGGAGTTTCTTGTGTTCCCAGATTGATGGGGTTGCACTTTTCTGCTAGCATAGCTGACTTTTCTTGGTGTATAGCTATAAGAGGAAGATTGAATCCCCCATCCTCAGGCGCCTCAGAGAGGTTTTCACCATTGGATGCGTCCTTTCTTTTTACTTTTTTAGAGTCGGAGAGTGCCACAAGGTGGTTTTCACTCAAGGACTTGGAGATTATTCTCAATTTTTTATTTTTGCGACTTAGGGATTCAATCGTTTCTCCATAGTATGCATGTGTATCCAGCTCTATGATAAAACCTGCCTTATGATCCCCACATGGAATGTCATCCCTAAGTCCCATGAATTCCGAGAGCGCCTTATCGTTTTCAAACAGGTCAAGAATTGGTGGTCCTCGTTGGTCGTAATCAATCAGTTGGGGATAGACTAATCGGATTTCATTGCTTTGGTTTTCAGACTCATAAGACAAGGTGCTAATCATAAGGATGTTAGTATCCTCAAACAACAAAGGTAATCCTATTTCTGGTGACTCAGTTAAATCAGTGTGCATTCCTAAAGTCATGGAGGATTGTGGAGTAGTTACGGATTCCTGAGGAGGCATTCGGTTCTGTCTACCATGGGCACCTCGACCAAGTATAGTTACCTTAGGAGTAGGATGACCAATGCCAATAATTTTTATTTGCTTCTCAGGTATAATGGGTATTACACACCCGTTATTATCTTGGCCTAACCCTTGGTTCCAGTTATAGCCCATCAAGAGCATCATCTTCATACCTTTGTTTCGTTCGTCCATAGGTAATTCAACTGTCGGTATATCATCTTGATAGAGGAGATGAGATAGGTCCCCCTCTAATGTTTCCTGACCAAGATCTCCTACACTTGTGAAGGTGGGGTTTCATTCATAGGAGCCTTGAGATGTTGAAGCTTCTTGTGATTGTGGTCATCCTCTTGATCTAGGAGATTGTGGTAGCTCTCCTACTACAAAAGCATTCTTAGGCATTGAATAGTTTCCACAACCATCATCTTGTATTATGACTTTGATATCAGAAAAGGCGGGGATGGCGGGGGTGGAGGGTGTCTCTGTCGCAGAAGTGAGAGTGGCGGGATCCACATAAGGTGTTGATGGGCCTTCATCATTCTTGGGTACTTGCGGGATCTTGTAGTATTTTGCCTCTAGATTTTTGCAGTAGGCAAATGGCTTAGGATCTCCATGGATAGTAACCTCTTGACCTTCATGTGTGAATTTCACACATTGATGAAAGGTTGAAGCTACAGCTTGCATTGCATGTATCCATGGTCGCCCTATGAGAATGTTGTATGGTAAATCGAGGTCCAAGACCTGACAGTTGGTTTGCATGATGGCGGGTCCAACCTGGACAGGAAGCTGAATGGTGCCTTGGGATACCCTTTCCTGGTCATCATATGCGCTTATTGTGATGCCTTTTCCTTTGTCAATTGAATCCTCTGAAATGTTCAAATTCTTTAGAAGCTTTAAGGAGCAAATATTTAAGCCTGCACCTCCATCCACCAAGACTCTCTTGACTTTCTTTTTATTTACGTACACCTCCAGATGAAGTGCATGGTTGTGAGATGGTTGTGTGGGGAAGTCTTGTTCAGAAAATGTAAGAATGTTAGGTGTGGTGATACTTGCGACCATAGCTTGGAATGGTTCTGTATCTAGATCTGCGGGGACAGTAGATGACGCCAAAGCTTCTTCTAGAATCTTTTTGTGTGCAGATGAGATTTTGAGTAACTCCATGATGGAGATATGTGTAGGGGTTCTTTTCAATTGATCCAAGAAATTATAGCCACTAGGGTTAGACCTTGGATTGGATGTAGAATTTCTGCTTGGTTGGGATGGTGCTGCAATGGTAACCTTTCCACCTCTTGTGGTGACTCCACAATCGGCTTGGGCCCCTTTGATGGTGATGACTCCACAAAACTCATCTAAACAAGCAACAACACCCTCGTATGTGTGGTTGACATTTTTATAAGCCCCTTTTCCTTTGTCTTGATCTTTGTTTCCTTTGTTGCCATGATTCGGCATCGGATTCGTGTAAATCTTGAGATCTTTGTTTCCTGATGGTGCTTCCACATCTATGATTTTGTCATCTATGAGGTCTTGAATTAAATTTTTGAGCCTCATGCAGTTGTTTGTCATGTGTCCCTTGAGTTTGTGGAAGTCACAAAGATAATTCTCATTATACCATGGTGGCTTGACCGATGGTTCCTAATAATTATTATGTGTAG
>VDFB02280484.1:0-10550 GCA_007258455.2 Sequoia sempervirens | reverse complement strand
AAGTGATGAACCACTACCTCTGGATCCAATCCTGGCATATCAGCATAGGTCCATGCAAAATTTATCTTCCTTTCCTTTAAGAAGGTAGCCAACTCCTCTTGTTCTTTGCATAATAATGACTCGGCGTAGAATGTAATATGAGGAGTTTCTTGTGTTCCCAGATTGATGGGGTTGCACTTTTCTGCTAGCATAGCTGACTTTTCTTGGTGTATAGCTGTAAGAGGAAGATTGAATCCCCCATCCTCAGGCGCCTCGGAGAGGTTTTCACCATTGGATGCGTCCTTTCTTTTTACTTTTTTAGAGTCGGAGAGTGCCACAAGGTGGTTTTCACTCAAGGACTTGGAGATTATTCTCAATTTTTTATTTTTGCGACTTAGGGATTCAATCGTTTCTCCATAGTATGCATGTGTATCCAGCTCTATGATAAAACCTGCCTTATGATCCCCACATGGAATGTCATCCCTAAGTCCCATGAATTCCGAGAGCGCCTTATCGTTTTCAAACAGGTCAAGAATTGGTGGTCCTCGTTGGTCGTAATCAATCAGTTGGGGATAGACTAATCGGATTTCATTGCTTTGGTTTTCAGACTCATAAGACAAGGTGCTAATCATAAGGACATTAGTATCCTCAAACAACAAAGGTAATCCTATTTCTGGTGACTCAGTTAAATCAGTAGGCATTCCTAAAGTCATGGAGGATTTTGGAGTAGCTACAGATTCCTGAGGAGGCGTTCGGTTCCGTCTATCCTGGGCACCTCGACCAAGTACAGTTACCTTAGGAGTAGGATGACCAATGCCAAGATTTTTTTTTTTTTTTTCAGGTATAATGGGTATTACACGCCCGTTATTATCTTGGCCTAACCCTTGGTTCCGGTTATAGCCCATCAAGAGCATCAGCTTCATACCTTTGTTTCGTTCATCCATAGGCAATTCAACTGCCGGTATATCATCTCGATAAAGGAGATGAGATAGGTCCCCCTCTAATGTTTCCTGACCAAGATCTCCTGCACTTGTGAAGGTAGGGGTTCGTTCATAGGATCCTTGAGATGTTGAAGCTTCTTGTGATTGTGGTCGTCCTCTTGATCTAGGAGATTGTGGTAGCTCTCCTGCTACAAAAGCATTCTTAGGCATTGAATAGTTTCCACAACCATCATCTTGTATTATAACTTTGATATCAGAAAAGGCGGGGATGGCGGGGGTGGAGGGTGTCTCTGTCACAGAAGTGAGAGTGGCGGGATCCACGTAAGGTGTTGATGGGCCTTCATCGTTCTTGGGTACTTGCGGGATCTTGTAGTATTTTGCCTCTAGATTTTTGCGGTAGGCAAATGGCTCAGGATCTCCATGGATAGTAACCTCTTGACCTTCATGTGTGAATTTCACACATTGATGAAAGGTTGAAGCTACAGCTTGCATTGCATGTATCCATGGTCGCCCTAGGAGAATGTTGTATGGTAAATCGAGGTCCAAGACCTGACAGTTGGTTTGCATGATGGCGGGTCCAACCTGAACAGGAAGCTGAATGGTGCCTTGGGATACCCTTTCCTGGTCATCGTATGCTCTTATTGTGATGCCTTTTCCTTTGTCAATTGAATCCTCTGAAATGTTCAAATTCTTTAGAAGCTTTAAGGAGCAAATATTTAAGCCTGCACCTCCATCCACCAAGACTCTCTTGACTTTCTTTTTATTTACGTACACCTCCAGATGAAGCGCACGGTTGTGAGATGGTTGTGTGGGGAAGTCTTGTTTAGAAAATGTAAGAATGTTAGGTGTGGTGATACTTGCGACCATAGCTTGGAATTGTTCTGCATCTAGATCTGTGGGGACAGTAGATGACGCCAAAGCTTCTTCTAGAATCTTTTTGTGTGCAGATGAGATTTTGAGTAACTCCATGATGGAGATATGTGCAGGGGTTCTTTTCAATTGATCCAAGAAATTATAGCCACTAGGGTTAGACCTTGGATTGGATGTGGAATTTCTGCTTGGTTGGGATGGTGCTGCAATGGTAACCTTTCCACCTCTTGTGGTGACTCCACAATCGGCTTGGGCCCCTTCGATGGTGATGACTCCACAAAACTCGTCTAAACAAGCAACAACACCCTCGTATGTGTGGTTGACATTTTTATAAGCCCCTTTTCCTTTGTCTTGATCTTTGTTTCCTTTGTTACCATGATTCGGCATCGGATTCGTGTAAATCTTGAGATCTTTGTTTCTTGATGGTGCTTCCACATCTATGATTTTGTCATCTATGAGGTCTTGAATTAGATTTTTGAGCCTCATGCAGTTGTTTGTCGTGTGTCCCTTGAGTTTGTGGAAGTCACAAAGATAATTCTCATTATACCATGGTGGCTTGACCGATGGTTCTTGATAATTATTATGTGTAGGGACCGCTATCAATTTTTCATCTACCAATCTTTTCATGATTGCTTCAGCAGGTTCCCCAAGGAGTGTGTATTTTCGTTTGGGAAAGAACTTGTTTCGCTGTGGTCTTCCCTGATTATCAATGTTGTTTGTGTTTTGGTTATGGGATGGTTGGACCACAGTATTGACTTGTCGAATGCTTTGATTGGTATTTTGGTGTTGTTGTTGTTGGGATGGTGGATTGTTCTTCCGTGGGGCACTAATGACAACTTTGGCGTCAACAACACCATCATTGGTTACATTACGATTCTTTGCCCATGTTCGTGGTTTGTCATGATAATTGGATGATGAGCGGCCTTCTTGATATGATGAAGTTTCTCCCTACGTGGCAAGGGCTTGTTCGATATTGAGCGCCCTAGGTATCAATTGGTCGTAAGTGGTGATGTTTTGCATTTTGAGGTGGAAGGCCAAGGGCCCATCAAGATTCGCAATGATAGTTCCCACTTGTTGTTCTTCAGGCATGGACCACTTGCTTTGATTAGCTTTGGATCGCCATCATTGTAAGAAAGCACCGAATGATTCATTTTTCCCTTATTTGAGAGATGATAATTCCTGTAAGCTAACCTCCATGGGAGTGTTGAAGGAATAATTATGTATGAAGGCATCCACGATTTCCTGGAATTTTTTGATTCCAGAAAGTCGAGAAAACCAATCAATAGCGTTTCCAGCCAAGCTTCTTGGTAATAATCTCATCAAGTACGTTTCGTCGTGAGCCACCTCCATGCAATGTACTTGAAATTCCCTGATGTGATCTTCAGGGTTACCCGTTCCGCGATATTTGTCAAATTTAGGGATCTCAAACCCTTTTGGGAATTGTTTCATTTCTACGCTCCTATCAAATGGATAAGGGCATAGGTTTTTTTGTGGTTTTGGTGTCTTTCCTGATTGAAGGTCAAGCACTTGTTGTGACAGAAATTTTATTTGTGCGGTGACATCCAATTGTGGATCAGGAGGTGGAATGAAGGTGTTTTGGGGGGGTGGAGTGGGTGTTTGAATGGGTGGAATGTTTGCTTGTTGTGCCATGTATGCTTTCAACAACGCTTGTTGTTGATCTTGCTGTTGTTGCGCTAATAGAGCTTTTTGTTGTGCTTGCTGTTGTTGGTCCAACAATGCTTGTTGTTGATCAGCTAGGGCTTGTTGTGCTGCTTCTTGTTGCTCTTGGTATTGCTCTAACGCTTGCTGATATGCGAGTTGTTGGGCTGCTTGTTGTTGTGCAAAGTACTGCGCTTGTGCTTGCACTCGTGCTTGGGTATCTTGGGCATCTTTTGCAGCTTGAGCAGCTTGTGTAGCTTGTGCGACTTGAGCAGCTTGTGCCGCTTGTGCAGCTTGTGCAGCTTGTGCAGCTTGAGCAGCTTGTGCGGCTTGAGAAATGCGCGGCAATGCGGCTTGCTTATTGCAGCTTAATGCGGCAATGCGGCTTATTATGCTTCGTTGTTGTTGTTGCAACAAAGCACGGGCTTATCTTTTGCTTGTTGTACTTGTTATTTATTCTTGATGATGTTTGAAGAGCTTGATTTCTTTATGAAGCTTGAAAGCGTCTTTAGCTATAAGCTACCCGAGGTATTTGATATTGTTGGAGCAATTGTTGGTATGCTTTGAATGAAGCATTGTAATGGCTTACTTGGCTTGGTCGTAGTGGTGGTGGTGGTGGGATCGGAATTGTGTTGGAAGTTTGAGATGTGCTTAGAGCGATGGTGGGAGGTTGCGATGTAAGGGGTATGATGGGGGTAGTGGAAGTTTGAGGTATAGTGGATGTAGTGGTTGGAGTGAATGTGGTGATAGGTGCATTTGGGATGGGTGAAGTGATAGGAATGGTGGGACTAGGTGAAGTGGTAGGAATGGTAGAGATGAGCGAAATAGTGGGTATTTGAGAGACCATATTTTGATTAGCTATCATGTGTTGGTTTGATGTGGATGGTGTGTTTGAAAGATGCGATGTACCCCCTTGGTTGGATGAATTGATTTGGATGGGGTGATTTATGTTAGGGAAAGGTGGAAATTTAGGTAAAGGGGGGATCCCTAAACCAAAATATGGTGTTGACGTGGTGGGAGGTGTGAATGGTTTGAATGGTGGAAAATTTTCTTGTGCAAATGAAGAGACAAATCCGTAGGGTCTCTCTATTTCGGATGAGCTTGCTTGTACCAAAGGTCTAGACACTTGCGTGTCAAGGGAAAATGATGAGGTGGTATGGTAAGGAACCTCAGATGTATCGATAAATCCAAGTGGGTTGTAAAGTGGATTTTGATGCGTGTTGAAGAGGGTATCATCCTCATTGATAGTAGGTTCTATGGTGGTAATGGAAGTGGTTGATTGTGGAAGGGTGTTTTGGTCATTTGGTACAAGAAGCTCATCCTCAATAGTGTTGAGAATTGATGGATTTATTTTAGCCATTGCGCGAAGAAACTTTTGTAGTTTTGGTTGTTTGAGCATCTCAAGAACTTCTTCCTCACTTAGTTCTGTTGGTGTGATGTCTTCCACCAAGAGCTCTTTTTGTGGATCGTGTGTAGTGATAGTGAGGTCTGGAAGTGGTGTGTTTTGGATTTCTGGAATGTTTTGGCTTAGATCACTTGTGGTTGATGTTTCTTGATTTAACTCCATGTTCCTCTTGTGTTGTGATCTTGTTTGAACCATAAAAGAGCAAACTAGGATGTGTAAAAGATCAAAGATGTGAAGATGAAAGGTGTATGATATATGGGTGAGAATGGAAGTGTTGAATTTGTATTGAAAATCTTGATGTGATGCTAGGTACTTTGGGTTTGCTTTGATTGATGTTTAGACTTTGAATTCTGTCTTTTGAATGTTTGATGTTTGAGCAAGAGATATCCCCAAGATGTTTGAATGATGATCTAAAAAAGATAACTAATGCTCATAAAGGATAATTTGATCTAGAAGTGAGAATAGGATGTGTCTACTCACAAGCTAACCAAAAGATAATCCAAATTAGTGATGGGAGAAGGATGCATCTATCCACCATTAATTTGAACAAAGTGATAATTCAACTAAGCATGTGCAAAAGGATTCATTCACACACAATTGAGTTGAACAAGTTTGATGTTTGATGTTTGAAGAATTCAAAGTCTCATGTTTGAAAGGTTTTGATGTCTACCGAAGGAGCCTAGCATAGTTGTGTCAAGATTTTCTCAAAATGTTGGTGAGATGTTTATGGTTGATGATGTTTTTGATGGATGAATGTTTGTTTTGATCTTAGAATGACCCTAGTTTAGACTTTTGCTTAACAAGACCAAGGTATTGAAGAGCGTGTTATGCCCTAAGCAAGGTATCCAATCCCTTGAAACAATCTTGGATTTTGTGTGTAGTAAAATGAATATAAAGTGGGGTTGTCTCTTGAAGCATGTCTCTAGAAATTAGCCAACAACTTTTCTCTAAAATCATATAACCTTTTGAGTCTTTGTTGATGTTGTTTTGGGCTAAGTTTCCTTTTCTTGGGTTTTTGTATCTTGATCTTGTGAGAAATCATTGAAAAGACATGTGTGGGGCTCAATTGTTTATCTTTGCTTTTAATGACTTCTTTTTACCAAATACACTTTCTTGATTATGTTTCAAACTAAAGATGTCCTATGTCAAAATTCCTTTTCTTCCCACAAAGTGTTGTGTGGGAGTTCCAAGAAATTGAGGCAAAGGGATTTCCTATTGTTAACCCTAGTTAGAGCAAATGACGATATAAATTCAAGTGATGAGAAACCTCTAAGGACATAAATCCCAAGAAGACGCTTAGAATTAGATCAAAGGTATTTGCTTGCTCTATCAAAAGGGGTTTGAAATTTGCATGATCATGTTTAAGTGTTTGTTTGCAAATGTTCCGAATACCCTTTGTGTTTTTTCAAACAAAAGGTACTTCACGGCCCTATAAGTTGGCTGATGAGCAATGTTTGTTTGGTCCCCACTTGGACAAGTCCATTTCCAGCCTACTTTTAGCGGATGGTTGGATGCTTGACCCTTGGCTCCCCTCCCACGGCACTCACTTATCACAGGCTGACCAAAGCATCAACACCAGCAAAACTCCATGGCATGCTTTCCATCTCTACTAAAAGCCGTAAAATTGTGGGAGGCGGTCCGGAGGCGACGTTGCGCAACTCGCTTGATTAAGGGTTTAGCGGAATTCTAACACATAGGTTCCTAGTAAGGACTCACGTTAAGTAGGAGTTATTAGCGTGGCAGAGTCGCCCGGATCCATCCTGTCGGAGCCAACCGCGTGATTATGGCGTTCAACCAAAACCCTCATTTATATCCTGGCTGGAAATACTCTTGGCTTTAGAGTGTTACCGATTGAGTCGTCCCTTGGGGTGAGTACTTTTCCCCAAGGCAGGCCCTCTAAGATAAACAAAAGCGAGCAAAGACACAATCCGTAACTCGATCGATCTTTGATGGCACAAAGAACGAGAATGTACGCGAAAAATGCCCCTACTCACACTCGCACAAGATTGTTCAATTTTTAAGCCCCAAAATGAAGTGTTTCAAAGCAATAAAATGTGTTTTGAGTGTTTCTCTTGCACCCTAGATCGCACGAAGCGCAAGGGGAGAGGATACGCACTCAAAAGACAAAATAACACAATCAAGCACTTGTTCGTTTTAGCCTCAAAGCAATGATGACTTCATTTTAAGCACCAAAATAAAATGTGAAGTTTGCCTTGTTCAATTTTAAACCAAAACGAAATCTAGTAGGTTTGTTCTAAGGTTCGTTTTAAGCCCTTTGCAATGAAAATGAAATTGTTCGTTTTAGCCCCAATTGAAAACTAATGTTCTAAAACGAAAAGGAAAACAATTTCGTGTAGTGTTGATTAAACACTTAAAGTGTTAAAGAACACATTGTGTTTTCAAAAAAACATTTCCCTCCTTTCGTGAAGTAGTATTTATCAAAAAATCAAAGTGTTAAAAAACACATTGTGTTTTCAAACAAGAATCCTCCTCCTCTTTTGCTTTGCATCTTTTCGCCTTTGTTCGTTTGTACCTTCGCTTGTACCTTCGTTTGCTTTTGTACAACTCAAAGCCAAATTGTATCAATAATGATATAATACGAGAGAATATTGAGTTGAAATCTGCAAACAAATATACCCGAGTCCTCAAATTAATTGTTAAAAGCAGCAAATGATACTTGACACCATATGTTGCTTAAAGTAAACACTAATAGACTGCGCGCGCCTCCAGATTTTAAATCTGGCTTGGTGAGCAGCTGTCAAACCTGCACGACATTCCTTAAATGGATTTATTCAACAATTCCGTCGATGGAAGATTCCTCTCCGAAAGGAAATCTATCAAAAAGGTAATTCCTGATAATGAATATGTTATTTACTGAGTTTGACCTGCAAGCCGCACAATGAAAGCCACGCACATCAAGATAAGGACAGGTTTAATCAAATTTACTCCGATCTTTACAGCTGCCATTAAGATGATTTGACAGACAATTAGACGCTATTGCTTCAGTCAGAGTTCTTTTTTTTGTCACCGAGGGAGTAGGTACACAGTGAGTTCGATCCTCATACCTTCTGTATGCCATTCGATCTGCATTAAATTTTGATCAGATAATCAACGGCAAAACACACAACATTATGTCACACAGAGATCAAAAAAGGCAAGCCATGTATAATAACAGAGGCATCGGATTAAACCTCCTGGCAATGGAAATACCATTCAGTACAAAAGACAAGCCAAAAACGCAATGAAAGATCCAACGAAGCCACCTGCTAACGATGGCGCCACCGCCAAATAAGCAGCTATATCACAGATCACAATAAAGAGATTTGCAACTTGTGTATACCTCCAAACGGCTAACACAAACTCTATGAATGTAAATAAGAGTGGGATTTGGGAAGAGGGAAGCAGAAGCAGAGAGCAGTATTATATTCCTATTCTTATATACTTTGTATTTAAACAGATACTCTCCGTTCACTAAGCTGTCTATCTTGTTATATAACAATGCTGTACATATCACGTAAAAAAACCAGGTTTTTATGAGACAAGACTCGCGGTGGGGAAGCAGCATTCTCAAAAGACAAAATCTTTCAAAAGAAGAGGTCACTGTCAAGGAAATTGGGGAATCTGCTATTACAGCTCACGTAGCAAACAGCAGCTCACTGTCAAGGAAATTTGGTCAGACCATTGGGCTTTCTGAAGATTTGGGCATATCTTCTCTGGGACCAGAGTTCAAAGTTGAGTCTTCAGGCTCCTCGTTGAAAGCTCCACTTGCAGATAAGGGCAGAGAAGCTTCGCTTTTATCCCCAGTCTCAGTTGCTGATGCTCAAGAAGAGGACAAGGTGGAGGACCATGCTAATAACTATCATGAGACAGAGAACATTGGGGATGGAAATGACTATAGATGATGAATGTGAAGAACTCTGCCAGGGATTGAACACAAAACAGATTTGAAGAAGACTTAAGATACTTTCAAGCAAATGCAAATCTGTAAAAGCATAGACAAGAGACGTGAACTGTTGACAGGAAATGCGGCAGCATGGACAAGGCACATGAACTATTGACAGTCTGCCTCAAAGATATGCAAACTGTCTGACATAATTCCTCAGATACCTGCGACCAGAATGTTGCTAATTGCAATTGGAAGGTGAATAAAAACATAAACAATGCGTGTGAACTACCCAAAATAATGCCTAAAAACCAAAACAAAAAACGTGTATGACCTGCACGCCGGAGATGTTAGAGATAAACTAACGAGACAATGAAAGTCAGTAAAAGTTTGAAGTGATTTGGAGTGACTCTAATGCAATAATAGATTTAAAAAGTATTTGAACAAACAAATTGACTATCCATGCACATATTGTGTGTCATCCAACTACAAAAATGTTTAAAGCTTATTTGAATAGAGAGAAAAACAAACTTTGTATCTCTATTTGAAGCATTAATCCATCTTTTGCAAACAAAAACAAAGACAATGCATGGACGAAAACAAGGATTTTATATTTCTATCCAATGCATGAAATAAACTCAGCCCTCCTTCTAGCGCCATAATGTAGGCATCTTTTTCAAAATCTGCAAACAAACTACACTTCAAGCATGGGTTAGTGTTATGCAAACTCTACTAAAATGCCTCTATGAAATACCTTAGAAATGCTTCCAAATGCAGCAAATGATATTAAAAAGACCAAAGCATTATGAAAACAAAACCAAATTACCTATTCCATAGTTGGATTGGTGTCACTTGTGCTAGTGACCCTTTCCCAATCCTTGATAAAAGCTCAAATTGTGTAAATGCAAATGGAGATGGTGAGTGATAATGAACAAGATAAAATCTCAAATGAAGAGAGTAACCTTGCAATAGATTGTGAAGGATTTGCTTGAGGATGATGTACCTATTTAAAGATTTTCAAAATGTTGAATGTTGAAGAGGGACCAATGTGGGATCAAAAACAAGCCAATGAATTGAGAACACTTGTCATCATGTGATTAGGTGATGTGTGTGCAAGATTTGGGAAGAGTGCCCAAGAGGGGGAAATTTTGAATTCAAATTTGCAATTAATTTTGAGAGGGGGACAAGAAAGAAGAGCAATAAATGCCCTGTTTGACTTGTCATGGTTGAGGGAAAATGATTGTTTTAATAAATCAATAAAATTGATTTATTGTGCAAGTGGGATGGGATTAGCCTTAGATTAAGATTAGATTAATTTAATGATGATTATGCTGATTTAATGCTGATTAATTGATTTGACTTTTTGGACTTTGGAAAATGATCTAAGATTTGATTTAAATGGCTTTTTGATTTATTTAATTAAATGGATAATGCAGGATGAAGGTTGAATAATAAGGTTTAATTGATAAATGAATGGATCTAATGCAAATGTCTAGTTTAATTGATAAATGATCCTGATCGAATGCATAATGTGAATTTTGCATGTCTCTGATTAATAAAATCTATACACCAAACAATTTGATTGTTAAAATGTATTGCAAACTTTTCTTTGATATATACAACCATAAAAATTATTATAAAATGAGCGTACATCTAGATGCATATTTATACCTGTGTCGTAGTGTCCTCAGGGTGATGTTCTGCTACGAGGAACTCTACAAATGAACTGATGCGACCAGATGAACCACCAGAATCTCCCTGTCCACCTCAACTAGGTGTGGCCTGATTAGGTCCATAGCATACTTGATGACAA
>VDFB02280483.1:0-21101 GCA_007258455.2 Sequoia sempervirens | reverse complement strand
CTATAACTTTCAACCGGTATCACATTTTTTGAATCCAAAACATGTGTCACATTCTATGCTTCACGTACTATAGGATTAAAAAAAGAAAAATTAAATTTCATTAAGTTTTGACCAAGCTAAGGTGGTCAAACATATAATTTTTTTATATTTTTAAAATTTGTAATAAAAAATTCATAACTAATTATTTACTTGGAAAAAAAAATTGCAAAAAAATTTATACTACATCTAGACATGAGTCCTCTACTTATATCTAAAATCTCAAAAAGATATTATCATTTTATTATGGTTAGGGTGGTCGCATTTACACCTACTTTTATTTTTTTCCTCAAAATTAAGTAATCCCGTGATTGAAATTTCAAATTTTCACCAAATAGATTTTGTTTTAAAAAATAAACCTAGTAGTTTAGAAACTACATTCAATTTCCCACAGATTCTATTGATACATGTTTTTGAAATAATATAGATAACTTATTCAAATTTTTACGTCAAGTTGCCTAACTCTGATTTTTCTGAATTTTCATTGCCACTTAAGGGCCTGTTTGGGCCATCATGATCCTGCACATACCCATGAGCTGCATCAATTTTCTTTTCCTTACTCTTTCTCCTTACAAAGAACTTTATTCTTGGTTCATCAAGGGCTTGAGATGTAGATTTTCCTTTTATAGCAAGGTTTTCTCCTTCACTTTTCTCTTATACAATGGGAGGTTTCCCCTTATCTTTACTTATCACCCCTTTAGATTCAAGGTGGCCCACTATTGTGTCAAAATTTTGGGATACATATTCCACCTTTTGTATTACATTTTGAATCTCTGGAAGGTCTATGAAGTTAGGTTATTCTTTCTTATCTTTATTTCCATCTTACTGAAGGAAATCCACCTTTCTTTTCTTTTTTCTTGCTCCAAAAGGTCAAACACATTTCTTATCACATCCTCTAGATACTTGAATGTGTGCACAAATTTGTAGCTCTTAGTCCTTTCTTTCAACCAAGCCATAAAACCTTCAGGATCATATTTGATCCTCTCAACTGATATATGCATGCAGTAGGTCTTAAGTACATCAACAATTTTATTCCAACCTCCTTTGGTCATCACAAAATCCAAAAAGCATGTGTACAAAGGAAATAATTCTCCTTTTCCTCAATTCAACAAATGTTCATTTTCTACACTTTGTAATTGCCACAACACCTCAAGGAAATCAATAATCTCTTACACAAATCTTGGAAGAAAGTGAGGTGCAACCATGAAACCATACACTCTTAAAATAGTGTAATAAGGGTATGGGATAACATCTCCCCAGTTGTGATCAATTCCTAGCTCAGGCTTTCTTTCCTTGGGTCTCAAGAATTCATGCAAGGCTATTGAAATTCTATGTATATTCATAATCAAGGTTCTCCTTAGTTCTGAAGAAAAAAAGTTATGAAATGTCACATAATCATATGTCATACCATCCTTGTCTAAAATAGTAGTCTAGCATTGCACAGGGAAATCCATGTTACCCTCTTTCCTATCCAAAGTCATATTATGCACAAAGTAAGGTGCACCTTTGAATAGAAACATATGCATCAGCAATGAGTACCAGCTAAAGCTTACTCCCAATTCACCTTTCTTCAACCCTATCAAACCTTCATGAATTCTTTCTGAAATAAACCCTATAATCATACACTGTGCAATATTGGGGGTGTTGAATGTGGCCAACCATATACATCCATGTCATTGGTATTCCCATGATAGGATCATAACCAATATTTGGAAAATGGAGTAAAATATTTTTCATAAGTAGGGAACAAAATAACTAACAAGAAAAGGCTCCTTATCATGTTTCCTTATTATAATCCTTCATCCTACAATTTTTGCTAGATATGTTGGCAGGATGTGGACTCTGAATGCAATCTTAGTTTTATCATATTCCTCTTTAAGAGTTTTCTCATTTATCTTAGACATTTCATCACTCCATCTAGTGAGTCTCAAAAACACGAGCCAATTCATCCTTGGTAATTTTGACCATTTCCTTCCTATCATATGTTCTTATAGTTCTTGTAACTGGGTCACAATTGTTGGCCACTGCTTTAAGCAAGTCAACATCCATATAGACATTGGGTACTATCAACTTTCCCAAGTCACAATTCCAAGGGGTGCCTACTAGAATACCCCTGTTTCTATTCTTAAACCAACTATACAATAATTTCCATCTAGTATAAGGTAATTTTGTGTCCTTAATAGATTTTTTCTTGTCAATCACACCTTTAACTACTTGCTAACCTCTCAGAAGCAACTAAACCTTGGGATTTTCACTGGTCGAGGGTGGTAACTAGTCAGTAAGGTCTTTATTCAAAGGTATTTTGGGAGTATAATCTTCCCATTTGGATGAAGACACTTTTGATTGTGCTTTAGGGGCCATGACACAAGAGGTATTACAAGGTAGGATTTCTAGTTTCTTGGAACAAGAAACACAAATTTTATAAGGGTTTAACACAAATTATGACAATGCAGAACCAACAAATTCTCTTTTATGAATGTCAAACCTTAAAATGCTAAACCAAGCAAACTCTAATAGACTCAAAAGATTGAGAAACCACAAATTAGCAACAATTCTGATGGGAGGGAAATAATTCACTTACTAGTTCTCTTTGCAGGTTTACAATCTTGGCTCCAACGTCAGAAAATACTGAAAAACCACATCACGAGCTCCTTGAGTGTGTAGAGTATCCTTCACAATGCTAAATTATGCCTTTAAGAGAGGTAATAATAATTATGCAACTTCCTGCTTTGATAGCTGAATGTCCTATCAGCTATTAAGGCCCGCTCATGCAAACCAGAACAACTCACTTTCCTTCAAACTTAGTTTTGAATGCCAGATGTTGATCATACAGGCATGCTAACTGATGGACAACCCAAATTTAGTCAACTTGATTTGAAAAATCTAACTATACACAACCGTGCAATATTCATCAAATAACTTAAATCCATATTGAACCACTTGTTAGTGTTATGCAGGCTCAACCATTTCTTTGTCGTTGTAGCCAGGATCCACGTGTCCTCTTCCCCTCGCCCCTGTGAGTCATAACCCATGTGCAATTGTCATCAATGAGGAGACGGGGAAAGGCTGAGATTGAATCTCATGGCTTCCACATCCGCACTTCTTAATTCAAAACCATTTCCCACAACTTTATTCTTCTTACACCATCTACAGCCTAGATTAAAATATCATCCAACACATGACATATATCTTCTTTAGTAGCACACACTTTATTGTCCATGCCCCGTGTTGAAATATTTAATTAATACTCACCCTTTCTCCAATGCTTCCATGTCCTTTGGGTTATTACATGCGCTAATTTCCAACTTCATCATTAGGAGTCAGTAAATAAAGGTGAGACCCATATGGGATAGCGAGGAGTGGTCAAGATTAATCCACGTCACCCACTATTGATTGTTGATTCACTTGAAATCTCTACAATACTAACCACTCGGCCCACTGCTAGACAAGGCACACAAAAACCACCCCTCAGCCCATGTCATTATTTTAATGTGAAAGAAAAACAAATGGGTGTGTAGGTAATGGTCTAGATGCGACCACGTCATTCAATGACCACCATTGATTTCCCCATAAAACTAGTTGCACACCTTAATGAAGACATCGGCCTGCGAATGTACAAGGAACATGGATTACACCCATGAGCCCATGAGAATAAAATAATAGGAAATAAAATGGAATGGATGCATGGGGAACAGTGGTGATTCGTTTGCATCAATCGAATGGTAGTAAGGGATCCTCATATTTGTACAAGTCAAAACTGTTAACCTTTAAAGAGGGACCTGAGTAGGTCGATGAGACCACACTAATGGAATAAATGACTTAAGGCTCAAACAATTTTAGTGGTAAATATCTAGCCCGACTTAGGAAGGATTAAAATAATGGCCCAACATAGGACAACAGGTAAAACAAGACCAAAGGGCTAGTTACTTCATGGGTTTCAATGGCACAAGATATGACTTAAAAGACTAGGAATTGGCAGTAAGAGGTCAAAAAAGAATTAAAACCTTGGTGAGGATACAAACTCAAAAGGTTTTTCAAGTAAGACTTTAAGTAAACTAAAACCCTTAAATAGTAACATGAGACAAAACCTTAAGCCCAGATACAATTTCAACCCAAATTTAAGCAAGATTTGGAGATGGAACATGAAAATTTAGGGGTTCCATCGATTGGCTCGGGGATGCATGTCTCATAAGCATGGTGAGATCCTAGAATTGATGGTTCAAGCAAACCCGATTGAAAACATAGTGAACCAAAACTAGGGAACTAGTTACAGAACTAGGTAGCAAGATCGAACCAGACACAAGGGTATGTGCGGGATCATGATGGGCCAAAAGTGGCAATATGATAGGTATGTGGCTAACGACTTTTTTTTAACCCAAAATTGATGAAATGAAAAGGGTTTTTAAAGGAGATTCTCAGCTTTCCATCAATATAAATTATGCTTTACTTTGAATTTAATAAATAATTATTATTCATTTTCTATTTGAATTACGACTAAAGTCCAATTGATAGACTGATTGAAAACATCTATATAGCTTTCAAAAGGTATCACATTTTTTGAATCTGAAACATGTATCACATTCTATGCTTCACATACTATAGGGTTAAAAAAGAAAAATTGAATTTCATGAAGTTTGACCAAGTTAAGGTGGTGGACATACAGTTTTTATATTTTTTAAAAGTTATAATAAAATAATAATAATTAATTATTTACTTGGAAAAAAATTACAAAAAATATGCATCACATCGAGACATGAGTCCTCTACTTATATCTACAAAATATTATAAAAAATTATTATCATTTTATTGTGGTTAGGGTGGTCAGACAAGACACCTACTTATTTTTTCCTTGAAATTAAAGTAGTATTGCATTGAAATTTTCACCCAATATATATATATATATATATATTTTAAAAACTTAGTATTTTAGAAACTACATTAAATTCTCTACAGATTCTATTCTTACATATTTTGTAAATAATATAGATAACTTATTCAAATTTTTTCACGTCCAAGTTACCTAACTCTAATTTTTGATTTTTTGCCACTTAAGGGCCTATTTTTCCATGATGATCCTTTTATACCCACAACCAAAGAAAACACACCTATATACAAAATGTACAAAATCTACAGTGTACATTGAATTATAACATACTTAGGAGAAGTATGGATTTAAGAACTCTCCATGTACTAGCAATTCAAAAAGTTTTCCTATCACGCTTTGGGGGAAATATGAATCCTCCCCATGTGTATTGGCTATCAGATAAGGGTCTAACCATAATGCTTCAAATTTTCCATGTTTACCCTTATCTTGAGCCCTTGCATTCCAGGCTCATAGCATACTATTCACCTCAAATTTTCTGGGAGAATCTCTCTTGAATTGCAACTACAATTTTGTATTTTTAGCATGAGCTTCTCTTCTAGTTTCATCCAATTGCATTAGATTATCAATTCTATGTTGCATATCCTCACATATAACCTCATCATACTCTTGCACAAACTTATACATTTTCAGCAGGTTATTCTGTGGGAACCTAGCATCTAGACCATACACCAAGCCAAACGGTGAATAATTAGTAGAATTTTTCATAATCACTCTATTTGCCTAGAGTGTCAACTTCAGTTTTGAGTCCCAAGCTTTTTTGTTCTTCTCCATCACCCTTTTGATGATTTTCATTAATCTCTTATTGCTAGACTCGACTTGACCATTTCCCTGAGGATGGTAAGGTGAAGAATAAGAAAATTGTATGCCATGTTTATCATAAAAGTCTTTGAATTCTTGAGATCTAGAACACATAGCATTATTTGAGATGATCTTTTCTAGGAATCCAAACCTAATGAGAATATTATTCAATAGGAAATCCACCACCACCTTGCTTGTTTCCTTTCTTGAGGGTATTGCTTCTACCCATTTGTGAAATAATCAATGGCAACAAGGATCCATGAGTTCCCTCCACTAGAATTTTTTGGTATGTCAAATCAATTCCCAATTTTTGGAAAGGGGCTTGAATAGACATAGTCCTAAGTGGTAGATTCCCTGAAAAATTTAGTTTTCTTGCAAACCTTTGACAAGCATCACAAGTCTTAACAAATTTTTGAGCATATTTAAAGATAGTAGGCCACCAAAATCGTGCTCTCAAGATCTTATGATTAGTGGTATTTTCCATGTAATGACCACCACACACTCCATTATGCATTTCCTACAAGAGTTCTAATGCATGCTTTCCATCCAAACATTTAAGCAGTATACCATCCGGGTTTCTCCACTATAGCTCATTGTCAATAATCACATAATTTATGGCATGCAATTTTAATGTCCTCTTGGCATTCTCAGCCATATCTATAGGACACTGCAAAGTCTGTAAATATTGGACAATCCTTCTATACCATATGCATGTTTGCATATCACAGATAGGTACAACATCAACCATTTCTGCCTAATTAACTTGATTAGCCTCCAAATTAGTTTCTACCATTAATTTAGCTAGGCCCTGCCCTCTTACTAATTTGTTAATCTAGACATCAATGTTGAATTCTTGGATCCTGTTTATCCATCTACACCTTATTCTTGTAGTTTCTTGCTAAGTGAAAATACCTTTCACAGTAGTGCTTGGTACAAAAGCTATGACAGTAGCTCCCACTAGGTAAGTCCTAAAATTCTTCACAGCCTTAACCAAAGCATATGCTTTCTTTTCAATCATGTCATATTTGAGCTCTGTGGCCTATAAAGACTTGCTATACAATGCAAAGGGTTGTTCAAATCCCTCCTCATTTTTCTGTAATAGAACAACAACTGTATGAAAATAAATGAAAGAGAAAATGTGCATTGGCTTAGAGAAATCAGGATATTTCAAGACTGGAGCCTCCTTGATAGCTTGTTTAAGTTTTTTGAACACCTAACTAGGTTCCTCACTCCAAATCACCTTTTCTCCCTTCTTTAGCATCTTGGAAATAGGTCTTGTGATTTACAAAGTGTCACAAAGCTTCTTAAAAAATGTATTTGTCCAAAAAATAATTAAATACCTTTGAATTTTTTTGGCTACGGGATTCTATCTATGGCTACTACCCTTTTAGGGTCAATCCTTACTCCTTCTTTGGACATAATTTTTCCCAAAGAATTTCCTTCAATAACCCTGAAAGAACATTAATTTGGATTAAGAGATATCACATACTCTAGAGACCTGACAAATACCTTTTATAAGTGCATACAATGATCTTCCTCCTTCCTGGTGTAAGTGGTCAAGTCATCTTTATATATAGCCATAAATAAATCAATAAAATCAGGAAAAGGTATGTCCATAGCCCTATGAAAAGTGGCACCTAGATTTGTTAAACCAAAATGTGTTCTCACATAGACATAAGTGCCCCATGGAGTAATGAATGCATTCTTATACTGCTCAAACTCCTTTACCTTCACTTGGTTATAACCTAAAAAAATTGTCCATCATTGACAACAACTCACAACCAGTCACCTTCTGTAACATGGCTTCCATGTTTGGCAATGAATAATTGTCCTTTAATGAAGATACATTCAGATTCCTGAAATCAATGTGCATAACCTTATATCACCATTATTTTTTCTTACTAGCACCAGATTGGATTCCCATGAAGAGTGTCTGATGGGTTTTATAGTTCCAACATCTCTCAACTTTACCATCTCCTATTGCATCTTCAGAGCTATAGTACAATTAATTGGTCTTTTCATTTTCCTGAAAGGCTTAACATTCTCCTTCAGAGGAATATCATGTTGAAACAATTCCTCTTAGTAAGCTTTCAGGTCATCGTATGACCAAGCAAAGACATGTCTATATTTTCTAAGCAAGGAAATCAACATTTCCTTCACCTTTGGCTTCATATTCTTTCCTATATAGACTTTCTTAGGGGAATTTTTAGTCCCCAAATTTACTTCCTCTAGGTCCTATGGGTGAGCAATAGTTCTCTTAATCTTTCTTTTATCTTCATTGTCAAAGACACTTTCAAGTGCTACAATGCCTTTGGGGATTTTATTTGCCTTTAATTGGATGACCTCCTTTCCAAATATGGTGTCCTTTCCATCAATATTTTCAACAAATCCACCAAAGTCAATCTCCTAACCTACATCTTCATCAACATAGTTCAAAAATTTGAGAATATCCTCATCATCATTGAAAATCTACCAGTTGTGCACATTGTGATGAATTGAAGGCCTTGTTTGTACCTCAACCTTAGAGATACCTATAAAATTTATATCATTTGGTCTCAATGCAATGTTAGCAAGTAATTCAACTTATTTTTTCTATCCTCTTTCCATCCAGTCAATTCCAAAAGCATCAAATTGGGCAATGGAATCCTAGACGACATTTATGTACTGCTTCAGTCTATTGTTCTTGCAAGCATATTTTGCTCTTACTTGGGATATCGCAAGCTCAAAATCACCAATTACCATTAACTTTTTTATTCCATGCTTCTCATCCAATTTCAATCCAATTAATAATGCTTCATATTCTAGCACATTATTCATGTAGACAAAAGATATTGTGAAAGAAAATTTATAAGTACTACCACTAGGTGATACCAATAATATCCTTGCACCAGACCCTTGTTTGGAACTTGCACGATCAAAGTACATTTTCCAAAGTCCATTCTTGTCATATAATCTTAAAAATTAATTTTTCATAGGTACAAGGCACCTATCAACTTTTCTTGGTACTTCTTCCATCTTGAAATCCTTGATATTAGTTTCTATGAAAAGAATTGTGTCATCTTTAGGAGCATACTCCAACATATGTGGTACCCTTGGTTCTTGCACCACTTGAACATCCTTACCATCTATGGGAAATGTGGCATAAGACATCTCACATTGCATACTTCCTCCCATAGATGTACTCCATTTCTAAGATAGTAGCATTCCATAATTAGGTGGGATATCCACTGCTACCACACTCATTTTAAACTCCTTGTCTGGGTAGGCTACTAATCTATAAGGAAGTTCATTTATCACACCGATAATAGGGACTTCTCTTGAGTCCATGGCATAACACTTACCATGAGTTGTATCAACTTTCAATCCTAGTGCCTCCATTATTTTAGCTGACATGATGTTATTGGATGCTCCAGAGTCAATGATACAATTTTTTATAAAATTTCTGCCAATAATCAAAGTGAGGAAAAATAGATCTATCTTCCTAGGGCAAGTAGTTATTGAATTCCCTAGGAAGATATGGGGAATCTCAATGATGACTCCCTTAACTTACTTGTATTTCTTATCTTTTTCACTTAGTTTGGTTGGAGTGGGCACCACTAAATCATTACATGCTATAGTAGCACCATTGATAAGGGCTACTATCTTTTTCTTATGTTCATATATTCTCATCATTTCAAGAAAAGGAACAGATACTTTTACTTGACTCAGTAATTGAAACATATCAACAAAAGTATACTTGGGTAATTCCATTGGGACCATACCTTGTTCATTATTGCTCTCCTTTAGTTGATTTTTGGTTGTGTAAGCCCTGTGTTTGTCGTCCTTCCTTGTAACTTCAAGATTTTTCTTTTGTGTCTAAGTTATCCTCACAACTCAAGAGATTTGAATTCTTTAGTAGCTTTTGGCTTATCTACTTTCTTAGCCCAAATTTTGTCTCCATTGCCTTCTTTAGCTTTAACTGCTTCTATTTTTCTATCAAGATTGTGCTCTTTGATTTTGGCATTCTGCTCCTTGATGAAAAGACCAATAGGACTGCCTTGTTCACTACCAACTATTTTATTCCTTAGATGATAGGAACTTTTGGCTTGGGTAGCCAAGGCCACAATATATTTTGTAATCTCCTCATCTGAGGGCCTTCTTAGTGACACATCATATTCAAATGCTTCCAAATTATATACCTCAGTATCACTATCAACATCCTCATCAGAGATAACTTTTTGATGATATTTGTGCTAGCAATTTGCCTTTGATTTTCTACATCCACTTCATAAGAGTTTGTATCATAAGAGCATTCATTGTCAGCAACATCAAAATCACCCATAACCATAAGTACATCAATATCCTACTCGTTTTGTTGATCAAATTCTTTAGGCATATCCTCTTCTAGGTCAACCATCGTGTAACTACATTCTTTGAGGAGAGTATATGGCATTTGGTAAACCATGCCAAGGGTATTTTCAACATTTCCAAATTTTGTCAGGAGGATCCAAAGGGATTTTGAATTTTTTTGATTATTAAGAATAGGATTCCCATTATACCAATTGGTATTATATGGGTGATCTTGCAACCGAGGAGGTCTTTCATTCCTTTGATAATTTTTTTAGTTAAACCTTTTCTTGTCTTACAATTTTGCCAATTATAGTTTTCTAAATTATCAATCTTATCCTCAAGGTGCCCCTTTAGCACCTAAACTTTTGTATCCTTTTTAGACTTTTGAGTATTTTTGCATCATCTCTTCTCGCCAACTTTACCAATTTGCTTTCTTGATATTCTCAATATATCTGCCATCTTGTAGGCTTCCCTCAATGTCAGAGGATTCTTATCTAGTAAGGAATAACTCATTTTGTATCAAAATAATTGCGTAATTTACCAAGCACACATTTGTCATTCAATTGTAGATGAGGAGGAAACCTCTTCCTAGCCTTTTGGAATCTTGTATTGGTGAGCCACATATTCATTAAGACCTTTAGAAATATTATTAAATTGATTCAACCAAAAACTAGAATTAGTCTTGTCCTTTGTATTGTTCTCTAAATATCCTTTTGAATTCCTCCCAAGAGCCAATACTCTCTGCAGGAAAACTCCTATACCAATCTCGAGCACCTTTAATGAGAGACTACATAAAAAAATTCATCATGACATCCTCTACTTCTACCTCAAATTCATCCATAACATTAGCAAATGCTTTGAGATGGTCTTCACCACTCAAGGCATTATTACTAGAGTAGGTCTAAAATCTTCATGAAATGGGTTAGGGTAGCCATGTATTCTAGTGAAACATAAATACTGGTATCTATCTACTTGGAGTGGCCTCCTATTATGTCGATCTCTATGAACATCTCTTTCCTCATCATCTCTTTTGTTGTTAGATTGACTTCTATCCTTACCCTTTCCACTTTCACCATTACCACCTCCTTTCTTATTTCTTTCATCATCTTCAAAATGAGAATTCTTACTCTTATTATTTCCTCCACCTCCTCTAGTAGTGTGTCCCTTAGAATTCTTCTTTTGTAACTCACTACTAGTATGTCCAAAGCTTGAAGCCTCTGGAGTGGGTGTGGACATCTTAAGAAAATAAATCTTCCTAGCTATTTCCTCATTAGAAGCTTCTAGTGGTTCCCAAATCAACAGATGCAATGAGTCCTAATTAGTATCCACTCTCTCATATTTAGACCTAACAGGTTGATATGGCCAATGAACAGGAAAGTGAATAAAGTACCGCTTTATCCCCTGCACTTTAGGCTCTATTAAACCCGGGAGGGTGATCGCAATAGTGTTCTTTCAAATACTTGTGTGCCAAAGTATCAAACACATAGTGAATAGATGAATTTCCTTTAGATGCTTAATAGACATAATGCTATAAAGGCTTGGTTGACCTCTATAGTAATGCCTAATTTAAATGTGAGAGATATAACAAAATGAGCTCAACACACAAACAAACTAGGACTAATAAGTAATATGATTTAAATTTGTAATCATTGTTTCTAAAAATGTCTCAGGCTGTGTGATCGGTCAGTGCCTAATCATGGGCCATAGAGTCCAATATAAAACTGTAACAAAGATCCTATCAGCAAATTAAGTCCAACCAATGGATTTAAAATATGTTAATTCCTTACATTAACAAACCCAAGTTCTTATTGCCATAAAGTTCTACTCACCAATCCCACTTGTGCACTCAAGATTATAGTAATTTGATCGAAGTAATTTAACTCTTTACTTGAAAGAGAACCATGGCCAAATAACACAATCACATGAAAGTTGTGATGAAAAACTCAAACAATCCTTTATATATTGAATTCATATAATGAAAAGCATACAAATTTGGAGACAACTCTACAACAGTAATATAATGTTACACAAATTGGCTAACATTTACTCATAGAACCCAAGTGTTACAACTTACATGTATACTCCAGTTTTAACTCAGACTTAACACTACTCTACCTTATTCACCCAATTTAGAATTTCAGAACTCTATACCAAAGAGAAGAAGAAAGAAGATATAGAAGAAGAAGAAACCCTAAAATCCATCCATGAAAGACACCTAGCATCTTCAAGTCCATAGATCAATAACTATCTTTGCTTGCAGAACAATCTTCAACCTGCTCTATGTTTTCTTGCTCCTCACTCCACTTCTTTGCAATAGAACAATATTCTTCAGCTTCAAATTCATCATTCCTCTTTGTTCTCCTGTTGAAAAATATACCCTTTTTTTGCAAAAGATTTTACCCTCTCTGTTCATTTTCACCTAGCTACATGAAAATGGTGTTCCTCTGTGAAAACTCTTCCTCAAAAATATATTTTGCACAGTGAATAAAATATTCACATTGCAAAATTATTTTTTGTGCCTTCTTTATCTTTTGCATTTTACATATTAAAAAATTTTCCAGCACAAAGATTCTTATTTTTCACACAAATTCATCTCCCTTGCTTGTTACTTGCTATTAAAATATTATCAAATGATAATATTTAAACACAAGCTATTGGGGTCTCACCCTCATGTTGCACAAATCTCTACCTAGCATCGCATATCTCCACTTTGGTGTAAGAAGTGAGAACTTTATTAGTGATGGGAGAGATTTAATCTAAGGAAGATACAATAATTTACTCAGGCCTTTATTTCTTTCATCCCCAACAAAGAAAGATTATCATTTTAATTTTAATATACAAAGGCTTTTAATATTTGATTAGGAAAATAAATTTACCTGTGCACCTTATACTTACCGTGCATTTCACCTTTGCATAGTTAAAACTTTATGAAAATTTCGGGCCCACCAAGCTTTATAAATTTTTCAACCATAGCACATCACCCATACATTTAGAAAATGAAAAAATGAATAATGATGCCTGATGAGAAAGCACAAAGCACATCATCGCTAATCGCTAATGCACTTAATAAGAGGTGACTTCCACTAGTGATGAACAATGGAGAAAAAGAAGCTTCAACCATCGCTGATCCAAAGTGGAAGAGTAGACATTAAATGGTGATAAGCGATGGAAATAAAACAACTTCGTGCATCGCTAATACACAAAGGAGAAAAATGATTAAAACTATGATGGGCGATGGGTTTTCCCATGCACCATGAATATGGTCTTCAACCAGTGGCAACCAAGAATTAAACCTACCTTTTGTAAAATGAACATTTGAAAATGTCCAATGAATGATTATTGCTCAAACTTAGGCATCTCTACTATGATTTTGATTCACCCATTCATAATGGAGATGGGCAATAAACTGCCGTGAATGGAGAACTCATGCAAAGCGCATTTGAAAAATTATTAAATCCCATCCTCTTCCTCATAGATTTAATTCAATTTACCCCAATGAAGACTCATCGCTCAAACCAAGGCATCGCTGATTTCCTCCTTCAATCTCATTCAAAACTTGCAATGGGCGATGAGTTTTGTCATGCACAATGAAAGTCGTGCTACCGCTTGTCCTCCAGAATATTTGAAATACATTTTTCATAATGGTATAATGTTTAAAATATTCAAAAATATTTTAAACATAAGCATTTGAAACTTTAGAAAAAATGTAAATTTTAATAAAGCCTATGGCCCAAATAGAGAAATTTCAGTGCACACAAACGGTGACCCCTGGAGCCAAGTATTTTTGTATGTGGCCATAATCAATTATTTAGATAAAGCCCATATCCTCAAAATTTTCCTAGTCATCAAGAATCAGGTACTTCCTTTGTAAACTCGCCCTCGGGACATGTTCGCCATAACATAAGTACATTAAAATAATGTATCAAATGACCTTCAATATTGATGAAAATGGATCTGTAGAGGTTTAGATCAAAAAAAGAAATGGGTTGTCCTTAGATTTTGAAATTTTGAAACTTTTCATGACACCATTTCTTGCCATGTTGTAGTCAGAAAAGGATTAGTTAACCCATCAAAGCCCATCTTGGGAGCCTAAAACTGAGTAGGAATGTTACCATTTGACCCAAGAATTCATTGCAAAAAAATACATGGAAAAATTATTCCTGAGGTGAAATATATTAAATACCAAAGTTTCCTACTTGGACTTTTCTGCAATTTCACCTGTCAAAAACAAATCAAGGCTCTCAAAGTCACCACTTTCAAAAAATATCAAAAAAAATTCTGGGGGTCTTCACTAGAAGCATAAGCTCATATAGGTACACTGAGTATATGTGCAAGAGGGATTTTCTTCAATAATCATTCATCACAAGATATTAAAGGTCAAACTTGACCTCGAAACATTATGAAAATGTAGGTGCAAAATAGAGAAAAATGCATTTACTTTTGGCGTAGAAAAATTAGCAAATCTGACAATGGGGCTTTGAAATCAAACTAGGGGGGAAATGAATGTAGGGAGAATGGAGAGCAACAATCCATTAAGCATGAAAATCAACAAGCTTCAAATTGTGACCCTCCAAAGTAGGTCACTTGGGCAGATTTTGTAGGTGCACTTCTGAGTGTGCGAAGGAAAAATTTTCAATATGGGAACTTCAAATCTGAAAATTTGAAGGTGCCAACAGCTTCTATCTTAGCTTTGTTCAAATCTTCTTCTAGTTTATCATTCTCCAACTGTAACTTCAAGATCTCAAGATTTGGAGGTGCAATGGATGGAGTGGGATTAATTTTGGCATTATGTGTGGGGGTTTCAATTGATGAAGTATGGGTAGTGGTACTGGTGTTGAAGGTATTTTTCTTTGGGTGATCAATGGGCCTCTTCCCATGATCTACAAATGATGTTTTCTTAACATTAGAGGAAGGATCTAAGGCTCTGGTAGTTGAAATAGATGTGGTATAGTTATCTATAGTAGAGGTTTCCATCTAGAATGTTACTTTGGGAATTCCAAGGGTAACCTCACCTGCCAACTTGGAGACATTTTCTTCAAAATCCTTCAACCTAGCAACATCTTCTCACATCTTCTCACATCTTTGTTTTCGAGCATCTCTCTCAAGTTGCTTAGCTCTAACCCTATCTTCCTTCTCCTTTAACACCCTCAATATATTCTCCTCTTCATTAAGCCTTAGTTCTTCCTCTTCTAAAGCTTGCATATCTTTTTGTATGTCTTCATTTTCTAAAACATCTCCAAAATCACTTGGTGCAAGAGTAGAGTAGGGTTGATCAATAGAATCTTCCTCAAGAGAAAGGTGCATTGCTACATTAGGAGATTCACCTCTTGGCTTAAAATTTTTTCCATTAAAAAAAAATCCAACTCCAGGGGTTAAAGGCTCTGAGAACTTCTTATTCTTACCTTAAACTCTAATCTATCATCCTCTCTTGAAATGTTAAGTTCATTATCGAACACTTGCTCAACTGGAAAACTTCCTCGGTCTATGTTAAACACTTCAACTTCATGATTCAATTCCTGGATATTGGCACTAGACTTACTTCAATATTAAATGTAGGAGATGCATCAGTAGGGTAATCAATAGACTAACTTGATTCAGATATTTTCATAACCCAAGTGGGTTACTTCTCTTTTGCAGGTTTAGATTATACCTTATGCTCAGGATGCTTCTTTGCATAACTTCTAGTCTTCTTCATGATGTAAAATATGTCAGAATCCTTCTTCTTATGTTCCTTTTGAGAATTTATCATTATAATGGTATTAGAGACCTCAAATTCGCCACCTAGAATGCTAGGAAAAAGAAAGTGACTGAATTTTGATTTTGTACTTATAATCTCAGAAAAGATTTTAAACATAACCCGACATAAGGTGACAAAATTGGTGTAGGAGCACCTGTTTGATTTCTTACCTCCATGAGGGCATTTGCAAATATTTTATCTATTTTGTGTATTGGGTCTTACAATAAGGTTTATAAAACCATTTTAGAGGTGTTTGATTCTTAGGAAGTCATATTTTAAGTCATTTGTAAAATAATTTTTAAAGTTGTTCCATATTGTAAAAATTGTAAAAGTTGCTCAAGAAAGTTGTCAAGCAACTTGTCAAAAAGTGTCATTAAGGTGTTTTGTAAACAAAATAATCAAAAGGTAGTTGAAAATGGTTTATTTTGGTTGGAAATGTATAAATACACCCTCAAAAACTCGAATTGTGGGTTGGAGACATTATTTTTAAGTTTGATGAATGGCAACCTCAAGTTTTGTGTGCATTTTCTAATTTTTACATGGTTTCTAGGCTGAAGTTGTGTTTTGTACGGCCTGGTATGGACTCAAATAATGAGTATCATATATGGATGGAAATATCTATGTTTCTAGTTTCCAATTATTTTTATCTCATTGAATTTTATTGAGTTTTGTGGAAGATATGACTATTTTGGTGAGACTGCCTATTCTAACAATATTGTGCAGAATTTACAATCTAAAAAATGTGATGGTATGGATTGTAAAGACTATATTTTGGATCTAAAACCAATTATTTTTTTCCATTTGAATCTACTTTCATTTTCTTCAATTCTCATCAAATTTCATTAATATTTGAATAAGTTATGACCATTTTTGTGAGGGAAGGTCTGAACCCTACCTAAGGTTTGCAATTTTGGGAAAAATGCAATAACTTTCATTTCCACTATTGGATCTTCATAAAAATTGGAGGAAAATTCTATAACTATGTTTTCTTCAATTCACTAGAGCGATTGGCTTCATTATTGGTTTTGTGGAAGTTATTAATGACTGTTCATTGCATTAAATTGTGGGTTGCCATGGCTATGTTTCCAATGTGATATAGAATGCCTAATAGCATGTGTTATACAAAGACTGCTTTGAATTATTGTTGAAGGTTTGTGATATTTTTTGTTGAATCCTCCTAGCTCTACATCAAATTGGTATCAGATCCCAGTAAGGTTTGGGTAGATGAATATTTTTGGGGTTGTGTGTTGTGTTGTGCAAGTTGAGGAAGGAACCTGATTGCCTAGGTGAGGCAAGGTGAAGTGGAAGCAAGGAGAGACTTGCTTGTGAAGATGGATTTGTTGAGAAGATTGGAAATATGTTTGCAGGCTGAGAATTCATGAAGGAAGAAGGAAAGAGAGGAAAAAGAGTTGAGAAAGATGGAGAGAAAGAAGGAAAGACAAATAGAGTTTGAGAAAGCCTTGGAAGAGATGAGAAAAAGGGTGGAAAGATTAGCCAAAGAACACCAAATTCTTAAGAAATCACTAAGGAGTTGGCATATACCAATTTCAAAGGGGTTAAGATGGCATATAAAGAATATTATGAAGAAGCAAAGAAAACAAAAGAAGGCAACAAATGAGGTAGAGGTAAAGTTTGAATCTACTATTCAAGTTGAGCAAGGTAAGTTAAAAGTTGAGATGCATGATATTTCGATTTTTTTTTAAGATGAACAAACTTCTTTGTTGGTTAATGAACATGTTGATGTTGAGATTAATGATATGGTTGTTGTTGGTACTCAAGTAATTGATGAAATTGTTGTTGATGAACAAGTTGAGAAGGTTGTTGATGTTACTGATAACCTTCGTATTGATACTCAAGTTGATGATGATAAAGTTGTTGATAACATTGATGTCGATATTCATGATCAAGTTGTTGTTGATAATAAGTTTGTTAATAAAGATGTTGCAGATCTATTTTCTAATGAGGTATATGAAGGTTTTCAAGAGTATGATCCAGGTTATGGTTATGGTAAACATGTTGCTATATGGTACTCTAATGATGAGAATGAAGATATAAATGATGCTATTGAGGTTTATACACAAGAAATGGGGTTTTGGGGCCTAGAAGTTGAGAAGATGATGGAGAATAGATGTTATAAGAAGAAGAGGAAGAAGGACCTAGGGATAATTTCCAAGATGAAGGAAAAAGTGCAAAGGAACTAGAAGATTAGGAAGAAGACAATTCAAAGGGGCTTGAATTCTTTTCCCTCAGGGAGTTTGGCAGGCCTGATTGATTTCTTGCCTCCATGAAGCCATTTGTAAATAGTTGCTCTATTTTGTGTATTAGGGTCTTATAATAAGGTTTATAAAACCATTTTAAGAGGTGTTTCATTCTTAGGAATTCATATTTTAATTCATTTTTCAAATAATGTTTAAAGTTGTTCCACATTGTAAAATTGTAAGTCGCTTCTCAAGAAAGTTTTTCAAGGCAACTTGTCAAAAGTGTCATTAAGGTGTTTTTTCAAAAAAATAATCAAAATTTAGTTGCAAATGGTTGGTTTTGGTTGGAAATGTATATATAAACCCTCAAAAACTCGAATTGGGGGTTGGAGACATTATTTTTGAAGTTTGATGAATGGCAACCTCAAGTTTTGTGTGCATTTTATGATTTTTACATTGTTTCTAGGCTGAAGTTGTGCTTTGTATGGCCTAGTATGGACTCAAATAATTGATTATAATATATGGATGGAAAGATCTCTATTTTTAGTTTTGAATTATTTTTGTTTCATTGAATTTTTTAGAGTTTTGTTCAAGATATGACTATTTTTGTTAGACTGCCTATTCTAACAATATTGTGCAGAATTTACATTCTAAAAAATGTGATTGTACAGATTGTAAAGTCTATATTTTGTATCTAAAACCAATTTTATTTTGTTTCCATGTGAATCTAATTTCATTTTATTTAAGTCTCATCAAATTTCATTAAGATTTGAATAAGTTATGACCATTTTTGTGACGACAAGTCTGAACTCTACCTAGGGTTTGCAGTTTTGGAAAAAAATGTAATAACTTTCACTTCCACTATTGGATCTTCACAAAAACTGGAGGAAACGTCTATAACTATTTTTTCAAAAATCTCACTAGCGCAATTGGCTTCATTATTTTTTTTTGTGGAAGATATTAATGACTCTTCATTGCATTAAATTGTGGGCTGCCATGGCTATGTTTCCAATGTGATATAGAATTCCTAATAACATGTGTTATACAAAGATTGCTTTGAATTATTGTTGAAGGTTTGTGAGATGTTTTTTTGAATCCTCCTAGCTCTATATGAAGAATGAACTAAGATTTGATGCATAATATTGGGTGTGACGTGACTTTTTGTGACAAAATTTAAACCAATTATTCTTCAGATAGTAAAGAATAATATAATTAAATACTCGACTCTATCTATACTAGATATGAACTAGATACTTTGGACTTAGCTAGTCCCTAGGAGAGTCACCAATTTGTTGGTTATTTTTTAAGAACCAAACTGATCTTCACAAATACCTATGGATTTTTCCATTTCCAATACTTAGTACTCCAAAGGGATTGGCCAATGAATGAGTAAAAGTTGTAAAACTTCTACTCCTACACTTTGTGCTTTGTTAAACCCGAGAGGATGATCACACAATGTATACTCAGGAATTTATATGACTATTACTCAAATACATTGCCAATAACAAATAATTCTCATAAATTTACTCAATAATATAGTACATCACATAAGTTGGCAGCTCATTTATTGATATCCTACACTTGGAGTATGAGAAAATGTATCTTAATCATAAAACAACTACAATGGTGTTCATTTGAAAGTTTGTAAAATAAAAGTGATTAGCTGATGAATCAACCCAGAAACTGAATTATGAATACTTTGCATGAAGTAGTGCCTTATCCAAATCACAAATTCAATATCAACATATGCAATTAGACAACAACTCAACAATATCAACATACACTTTCAAGAAACACTGCATTACAACATCCCCCTATTACATCCATGATCATCACTAGTTACAAATATCCTAGCACCTAATCCTTATGAGTTAACAATATCATACAAGCATTTACATTAATTCATTAAACTAATAAGAAGGAATGAAATTGAACATCCATTGAGAAAAACTAAAGACAAACAAAAGAATCCTTGATTACTTTCATTCATAACTCAAAAAATGAGTACAAAGGAGAGATAATAGCCATGATATTGGTATCACTCTATATTTCATTTGCTATATTGCTATAAAAAATACACACATAATAACAAACTCTAAACTTAAGACAAAAAAATTGTTAGAACACAATCATCTACTAAGAGGGGTGTGAATAAGTAGATATTAAAAATTTTACCCATTTGCATATTCAACCTTGACTTCAAATGTGTAGATTGAAATACTAACAGATATAATGGCCATAAGCACAAGAGAGATCAACACATAATACAATCTGTACGTGGAAAACCCAAGATGGGAAAAACCATGGTGAGAAATGCTTATAGGATCTACTGTCCTAATCTAGGCTCACAAGCTTCAAAGTTTAGTTACAATGTTTAGGGTTGCAACCCAAGGAAGCAAAAACTCCCTATTTAGAAACTACAACTTTAAGGATGCTACTACACCCTATTCTGAGCTACAACCTCGTATAATTTTTTGTAATATACTATGCATAAAATGGTTCTACAAAACCTGAGATGCATCAATACAACACATAAGCTCTTTCTCTCTTTTTCTCTCTCAGTTCTCCCTTACACCATTGTAACTAGCTACATGAATTTTCAGATTTTGCTATATGTTACAGTTCACCTTCCTCTGCATTCAAATAGTCTCTTCATTCTCCATATTTCAATAATTCCTCTCATTCAATTCATATACATTGGAATCACTATTAGGGTTTTTCACCTACTTCCATAATTGTCAGAGCATCATTCCCAACACATACTATCTAGCTTGTCAAAAATCACCATACCTCTACATCAAGCCACACAACATTTAATTCTAATACATAGAATCTTCCTTCATTCATTCTCTATCAAACCCTAGAATCAGATTATGCATTCAATGCATTCAACTGTTTATTCAATCTGATTCAATCCTCAAATCTGATTCGATCTTTAAATATTTTGCAAACTATGCCACCGCTTAAAAAATCAAATCTTCATTTACATTGTCACTGAGATAGTTAGACAAATTAATTCTTTATCCTCAGTCAGTTTTCAGACCACACCCTCGCTTACACTTTTCATAGCCATTTCATATCTCTATATTTGAACTCTATCCATCAATCTATTCCTTTG